>JASDQU010103985.1:438936-474851 GCA_032191745.1 Picea mariana | reverse complement strand
AGAAGGTTATAATGATCAAATATGACACATACCATGATACCTCGGACCAATTACCTCATGGAGCAAGAACCTTCTTTGATACAAGCCCAGGCCGGTAGTGATGGAGGCTGGTACTGCTGGCAGGACAAAGTTGGCTGAGAAGAAGAAGATGGGTCCTCCAGGACCATGCTCAAGTCGCTCCTGCTCTCGGTACTCCATGTCTAGGACCATGTGGGCCTCGAGACATGATCTCCTAGTTATCCCTAGATATCGGGGATAACAGCTCCAAGTATGCAAGGACAGATATGAAACCTTGTCAAAAGATGATGGAATTGCCAAAGGAAGAGAGTCAACAAAGACTTTCCATTAAAAAACAGATTAATTACAATTGTGAAATTTTAAAGACACTGCAAATGAGACTCTTGACATGGAAGCAGAGATGAATAAGTTTGGCTAGGAATTTGTAAAAGCATAGCATCGTTTGTGTATTTTTTTAAAATTGCCTACCACTGAAATTTTTAAGAACTTGTTTTTGAAGCATAAATTTTAAAGTCCCAAAACTGCAACAAGTTACCTCAAAATTACAATAAGACCATATGATATTTCTTAGAAAGACAAGATTCAAGGACAAATTAATGTACTTAAGGAATCATGACCAAACAACATTACAAATAAAATGTGCTTTACAAGGATAGGTGACATTGTTGCAAGATTGAAAAAGTTGTGGTGACATTGGGTGAGGTAGAGATAAGATTTGGAAAAGTTGTTATTTGGAAATATTGCAAATTTATAAAAATTAGGATGTTGCGGGATAGAAGAAATTGAGGTCAAATATGCAAGAACGACAAGTCTAGATTGTTAGCCCATGAAAGCCCCATAAATTTCAGTTGCAAGCCATCGAGTTTCAAACATAAGGGTACACTACAACAATGGGTTGCAAGACCTCAAGTAGTACTATAATGTTAGGTTCTCATTACATAATGTTGTGAAAGATTGGAAGACATGGAAAGGATGCATTGCAACTCATTGAATGAATAACAAGGTCTGTAAAATGAGCAAAGCACAAGTTTTGTGTGTGGTAGAAGAGGAATTGAAAAAGTGAATGATGGAAGATAAACATTTTTGTTGCTGCAATTTTGTAAACTAATGTATTTTGAACCTTCTTGTAATTTAATGTATAAATGAAATTCTCTCAATGAAGAATAGGTGACGGTCGAGTATTGTAGCTTGTAATAGCAATTAATGAAATTTGGAAAGGTGTGTCTACACTTTAAATCTTGGTATACTCTATGATTCTATTTGTTTTAGTGTAGAGAATGTTAATTGTTAAGAATGATCGTTTTGTAAATGTCCTTTGTATGAATTTAACTTAAATGGGCTAAGGATAGGTTATCTACTCCAAGCACAAAACCCTGAGTATCCCTCTAAGGTGTTGCACTCTCAAAGTCCAAGTGTCAAGCTAGTAGGTAGTTACATATCAATTAATGCCCAACATACTTCTTGAAGCAATAACCTAAGTAGGGTGTCCCTCATGTGCCAAGGTGGGTATGCAGATGCCGACATATGCCAACTCATCCACTCCACATATTTTCATGTAACATGTATTCCCTCATAGCCAAGCATCTCCAAGTAAATGCACCCTACTTGCCCACATGTCAAAAGTAAGGTGCTATGAGACAAAATCTCCATGATTGAGACTCTCTCCCATGAAGCGCTCTCCCTCCAAGCAAAGTACTCCTCACACACTAAGTGCTCACAGAGAAAACTGCCCCTCACAAGCAAAGTGCTCTCCCTCCAAGCAACCAAAACTAACACTCCCCCTTTGCAAGAAACATGATCTCCACCAAACCAAGCTACTCTCTCTTCATCTCAAACTTCCCATTGCTAGCGACTTCATCATAATGTTGACCACTAGTGAATTTGATGGAACATAACCTTGGACAATTACTTCCTTCTATATTTTGAAATCTCTTCAAAATCTTCAAGGTGTACTTCCCTTGTTCAAGGTAGACTTCATTAGCAACCTGCCAATGTCCCTCATGTCAACTTCACAAGACAAATTGTTCTCACACCACAACATGAGTTGTTTAGGATTCTTGCAATGATAAACTCATCTTTATATAGGACCAAGACAAGTGGATCAAATATATTAAGAAACCAATGAAAAAATTCTACACAAATATTGGAATAACCTAACATGGGTAACAACTCATCAATCCTGAAATACCAAGCTTGTCATGGGTTAATCAACCCATAAAGGCCCTTCATCAACCTACAAACATGGGAATCTTTCCTATGCATCTCAAAACCTCATGCCATTAAAGCAAAAACCTCAACAAGGTCAACTCCCTCTTTCTAAGTGAATCCTCTAGCAACTAGAGTAGGAGTCTCATCAAAATCAAATCCCTATTTTTGAAAGAATCCTTCAACACAAACCTATGTTTGTACTCTTCAATACTCCCATCAACTACAAGCTTGGAATCAATAACTGGTTACACAATAGGTTTTGAAACAATCTCCCAAACATCATACACCTCCTTCACGGCATCCCACCAAACCTACTCTACATGTGCCTACTTAAAGTTGGAAGGTCTTGTCACTAGAGCACCATTGTCATGCACTAAAGCCCCATGCTTCATTGTATTAAAAAGAAGCCTGTAAAGCCTTCCTTCCATGCACCTCTGGCCAAAATCTTAGGATGATTTTGGTTACAATCTTTGATGCTACATTGCTAATATTCAAACTCAACTACACACTTTAACTCTGTGATAGCTGAAATAGAAAGAAGGTTCTTCATCAAACCAAGTAAACACAAAACCTCATGCAAACCAAAAACAACACATGACAGCATCATGAAGGAGATGGGAAACTCAACTACACACTTTAAATCTATGATAGATGAAAGAGAAAGAAGGTTATTTGTCAAACCAAGTACATACAAAACCTTATGCAAATCAAGAACATTACATGAGGGCATCAAAAAGGAGAAAGTGCCTATCTGAGTCACAAGATATGTTACATCATCACCCAACTCCACTTGCACATTGACATCTTGTTCAGGAAATTTGTTGAAGATCTTATCAAAGGCCATATGTCTTGATGCTCAACTGTCCACATACCACCCAACATCGAAAATGGTATTGGTGGAAAGACAAGAAACCATAGAGAAAGTAGTCTCAAGCTTGGATGCTAACTCATCCAATGCAATGGCAATGTCCATTGTTTGCACTCCCTGCAAATTGCTTCTATTGTTTCTTATCCTTTCCTTTCTTCTCTAGACAATGATTGGCATAGTGCCCCTTCTTGTGAAACTTGAAACTAGTCACATCACTCAAATCCTTCTTACCATGGTTAGAAGAACATAATTCTTCCATTTTACCCTTTCTTGGGACCTCATTTCTTACCACCTTTTCTCACCTTTCAGATGAGAGCAAGGTTTTGTTCTTCATGCCACTATTTCTCACCTTGTTTCTTCCAGGACAAAATCATCCCAAAACTTCTCAAAAGTTGAAATATGCTCACAAGCACAAACACCCTAAAAAAAGGCTTCCCATGGTGCTAAAATACCATTCAATGTGCAATCGGCACTAACTCCTCATCTTCAATCTTCATATCGATCGCAAAGAGTTGACCACTAAGCTCGGTGATCTTCATAAGATAACTCGCCATTGTGTCTGTGTCACTCATGTGTGCAAGAGTGAGATTATTCTTCAAGAACAATTTCTAGGAAACATTAACACTTTAATATAGATAATCCAACACTTCATCATTTCACTCATCGATTTTCCCATGATATGAAGAATCGGGGGATCCTTCATAGAATCTAAGATGATCCTCTTCACGTTAGCAAATCTCTTCTCATACTAAGCCAACTATTTGGAATCAATAGGAATAGTAACCTTCCCTTCAACTATACTCCAAAGATCCATCCCATTCAACCATATTTATAGCCTACAAATGAAACAAAATTGATCAAACAACTTCAAACAAAACTGATTAGTGAAAAACTAAGTCACCTAACACGATGACATGGCACACGGAGAACATGTTTATATATATATATGAAAAAAATTGAAAACTACACATACAAAAATGAAATATAGACACAAAGATTCATATTTTGTTAGAAACTAGAAAATTTACATGATATAAAATATGTAACATAATACATTGTAACATCAGTGATGATCAAATGAAAAACACTAAACACACAAGAAATTAGAACCATAAGTTGCAGCATTCTCAATCTCATTAAATTGTCAAAATCAAAATGTATTACAATGTACATAGATACTTATTATTGAGTCAGAGTCACTTATACTATAGGTGGGAATGCCAATGGAAAATTCAAAATAGCCATAAGGTAGATGGAAGAATCTCATAGCTCATGAGTCACAACTATCAGTAGTCCTCCATGTCATAATCATCAAGATCAACATCACTACCACTGTCTCCTTCATCCTCCTCCTCCTCTATACCCAATGGAAATATGTGCATTTGTTGGTGTGGAGGATGACCCCTCAAGAGGATCACCATCATCAAAAGTGATCGTCTCTAGCACTGGTTCATTAAGATCCAAGTTGGCTAATGCCAACTCAACACTGTTGCCCAAACCCATATCATTAGGAAACACATCCCACATCTTTGTCTTTCCCTTCAGCCACTCTTCTCTCTACCTATAAAAAAATATGGAGGTTGGTGTGCACATACACCAGTAAGTCACTTGACACGATGACAAAGAGAAGAGTTCAACAAAAGAGTTTATACTTGAGTGAAGGGTACATTTTTACTAGGGTCAGTACTAGATTGTTGAAACCGTACCGGACTGGAAAAAAACGGTCAACCAAAAACTACATAAACATTCAAATTTAAAAAAAAAACATATATATTCATGTGCATCAATATGAATCCAAACCATTTATACACATATATGCAAAGATTCTCATTTATATAGCCAGTAAGAGTGCATATAACCGAAATAGCACCAAGTGCAATACTGCAGGTTTTGTTATAGTTTGATCGATTTTATAGTTAACATGTGTAATGAGGTCCCCATCTTTAATGGAGTGGAGGCATATTATTGTATCATATCAGGGTAAATAGAGTGCATGTCAAAATAAAAGCTTAATGATTATTTATGTGTTAGTGTGAATGATTTTGTGATTTTTCTTCCCTTCTCTTATTCGAGTCATTTGAACGCATATTATTTCTTGTTTATCTCTGTCTCATAGTTTTTTCCAAACTTGTAACCTTGGGGGATTTACTCTCGAGTCTCCACAAGGAGAATATTGGAAGTTGCTTCCAATGTTCAAAGTCAGAACTAGATATATAGAAAAGCATTTTAGAAAATCTTACAAGGCATGGAAAATAAATGTTAAAGTTTACATGTGGGGGAAGGGCATGTACAGATCAAAAAATTGATAAATATAATATGAAGTGAAACTGATGGGGACAAACCACACATGGACAGCTGAGAGAGACCCAGGAAGATACAATCAGTCAACCACTACAAAATTGGTTTTGAAACCTGTTGCTCATTTTAAGACTGTGTTTTGATCATTTCTTTTGCTTTTGAGGAGCTTTTGGATGTTTCTAAATTGAAAACACAGCTTCTAGTTTTTAAAACTCTACATAATGTACAGAAATTGGCAGAAATTTGTTTTTGTTTCCTTAAAAAAATTGGAAATCCACCCCTTTAAGTGTGTCGTACAGGTGTTGTGTGAAACCGGACGGAACCAGCCAGTTCAGTACAGAACCGGCCAAAAACGGTTCGGTACTGCTGGCCCGACCGTTTTTGCCCTGAAGGCCAGTCCGGACAGCCAGTTTTACCGGACCGGGCCGATTCTGATAACACTAGCATGGAATAGCTCCAATCGTTGGAGACCTCTAGGCATCACACCTCAAATATTCCATTTTCAACTCATAGTTGACTTGTCCATAAAAGAGATGGAAAACTTTACCAAAACCACATTGAATTCATGTTGAAATTTGAAGGCCCTACAACCATGAAAAAATCCAGCCCTAAAATAACATTGCGGATCTGCAACAAGGATGTTTTCATCCCTAGGGCACAATCTGATTTTTTCAAAAACACCTGCAAAACTTCAAATATGAACTTCACAAAACCACTAATACAAGCATGTAGATGCCGCAAGATAAATGTTATATCATTTCAGCAGCCATAATGAAAAGATCTAACTCACAAAGCAAATCTGGAAATTACATTAGCAATCAGCAGCTAACCCAGCAATAAATATCAGATCTGAAAGTACACAAAGCATGTTAAATCAGTGAGTACACATCAACAAAATGAATCCATTAAATCAGATCCAAACTCCAAATTTGGGACATCAATCACATCTCTTTTTATTTTACATGAAAAATGATTACATTACCACAGATAAGCTTATCCCAAGCTGAAAGTTCAATCACCAAATCAGCTTAACAATTCCAGCTAGTCTTCACTCAAGCAAAACAAGTAAACAGAAAATCTTGTCATTCCAACTTCTTCCCATTTTGCACTTCAGAAGAACACTAGGGAAACATACCAGCATGTAGACACCACAAGATAAATGTTAGTTCATTGTAGCAGCCATAATGACAAGATCTGACTCACAGAGCAAATCTGAAAATTACATTAGTAATCGGCAGCTAACCCAGCAATGCATATCAGATCTGAAAGTACACATAAAGCATGCTAAATCGCAGAGTACATGTCAACAAAATGGATCCATAGTGTCATCCATTTCCTTCACCAATTTTCACACAGTGAGGAATCAGATGATCCTTCACAAAATCCAAGATTATCCTCTTCACCTTAGCAACTTGCTTCTCATACTGAGCCAATTCGAAGTGGGGAGTAATGAGGCTAGTATCCCCCCCTGGATGAATAAGTAATGGGGGCCCTTTTTCCTCATAGTGACTCTGAATTAATAGGGCGGGGACCCACTTATTCCCTTGGCCTTCTAACCTGGCACAAGACTCTCCTGGCTTTGTCAGGCCCACCAGCCGGGTTCAAATTAGAATGGAGGGTTGGGATACTGGGCACTACTGCCATGCCTACCCTAATTGTTGGGAACTAGAAGGAACTATAACCTTCCCTTCAACTGTACTTCAAATATCCATCTCCTCTAACAACATCCCTGATCCACACTTCCAAAGGTAAGATTGGAAGCTCCCTATGATTGGTCACACTCCACAAGACCAAATAAGTTCACCATTCCTACAACTCCTTGAAACACAACTTCAAACAAAACATATCAACCAAAAATCAACAACGTATCACAAGTCTACAACACCTATTCTGCACACAAAAGTTAAAAACACACTCCAATCACTGGAGCAACTAGGGCATCACACCCCGCAACTTATCACAAGTCAAATCACCCTTCTCGGGTATCAAAACACACTCCAAACCCTACAGCAACTAGGGCATCACACCCAACAACCTATCATAGATCAAATAACCCTTCTAAGCATTAAAATACTCTCCATTCCCTAGAGCAACTAGGCATCACACCCAAAAACACCTCATGGACCCTAGTGCCTTTCAAAAGCATGGAATACCCCAACGACTAGAGCCCTCTAGGCATCACACCTGCTCAAATATTCCATTCTTAGCTCCCTCTCACAGATAGTTGACATCTCTGTAAAAGAGACGGAAAACTTCAGCAAAACCGCTCTGAAACCATGTGAAATTTGAGGGCCTGCAAAGATGACAAAACTCAGCCCTCAAATAAGGCCATTGATCTGCAGCAGAGATGTTTTCAGCCATAGGGCACAATCTGATTTTTCCAGAAACACCTGAAAAATCTCAAATCTGCACTAAACAAACCCACTAGGGCAACAAACAAGCATGTAAACACTACAAGATAAATCTTAGATAATTTTAGCAGCCATTATTGCAAGATTTAACCCAAAAATCAGATCTAGAAATTACATTAGCAATCAGCAGCTAACCCAACAATAAATATTGGATCTGAAAGTACACATGAAGCAATCTAAATCGGCTTCCAATTGAACCTAGTTGTTCATCACATGAGCATACTAAGTCAACAAGTACACATCAACAAAGTGGATCCACTAAATGATATCCATACTCCAAATTTGGGGCAACAATCACATCTTTTTTTTTATTATACAAGAGAGATGATTACAATACAACAAATCAACTCATCCCAAGCTCAAAATTCAATCCCCAGATCAGCTAGCTATTCCAACTAGTGTTGACCCAAGTACAAGAAGTGAATAGCAAACAGTCGCTATTCCAACTTCTTCACATTTTTCCCTTCCAACTTAGCATTCTAATACCTAGCAAAGCCAAAGCAAAACATAACAAAATATGTTTCCAACTCGTCACAAATCTCATGGACTACTCAAGATCATAGCATCTCTCCCACAATAACAAGACTCAAAAATGATTGTTTCCAAGAGGAGTGCTCTACTTCCCTATAATATGTTGAGATTTAGGTACCTTGGAAAGTGGTCCCCTTGTGTTTGTGAGTCTCTAAACACAAAGGGAGAGACTATTACCCTTAATACTTTACTTGATGTTCTAATTTCACTTTGACTTAGGAGATTTAAGTCAAAAGTGAAATATGTCATTTAAGTCATAAATTGACAATTAATTCACTTTGTGGATGAATTAATAGACATAAAGCAAACTAAGGAAACTTGAGAAAGTGGGTTTTCTAAGTGAGATTTTTGAGATTAAATGTCACCCATGATTAGACATGGCTAGATTGAATCTAGGCCATTGGTCTTTTAGGTTTGGCCAAAGAGACGCTAAAGGAGGGAAAAGGGTAAGGATGAGGCTCATTCTTCACTTGAGTGAGTTGAGAGGAGAGGAAAAGAGGTAGTGAGGTTTTGGAGAAGTCTCATGGAACTTGGGTGCATTCTTGAAGAGAGGGAGGCACATGGAGCTTGGGCGCACCTGTGAGAAGCAGGTTTGGTCTCTTGGATGTGGACGCCATCTTGAGTAGACAAGAGGGCGCAAGCATAAGGAGAGCGCACAAGGAGAGTGTGAGCGACATCTTGGGAGAAGAGGGCACACAAGAGGTTGTAGGGGTGCATTTCTTCAGTGGAGGGGCACACTTGAGGCTAAGTGCGCACCAAGCAAGAAAGAAAGGGCGCGTCTACTATAGTTGGGTGCTTTCATCAAGTGGCCAAGTCAATTCAAGGGCAAGGAAAGGCATAGCAAAGTGAAGAGGGCGCACAAAGAGCTAAGGGCGCATTCTTCAAGGGCTAGCAGGCACAAGTTTTGAGTGACTCCATTACAAGCTTGAGGACAAGCTTGAATTGTATCAGGTTCCTTGTGTATTTACTTGTTGCTTTGCTTTGAGATCTCCAAATATATATATCTATCTCTAACTGGTTTTCCCCATGGGGGGGGGGGGTGTTTCCAGGGTATGATGACAAAAAACATGAGGTGTTCATTTGTCATGCATGCTTGGTGATTTTCAGCCTGTTTTAGTTGTTAAAGATCCTAGAGGAGTGTTATATGTTTTGAGGTTTATGCATGGGCTAACATCAGTTAAGAAAACACTTGCAAGGGCACCTTAAAAGAGCATTTAACCATCAGTTTGAAGGCAGATTTTGGGGCAGGACATATCAGACCTCTTTGCTGTCCTAAAAAAGCAGCAAGGACAGTTTTGTTATCTCAAACTTAGAGCCCAACAAGAGGTCAAAGACAGACCTGTTGGGCAGCCTTCTAGTTCCTCGAAAATCTACATAATAGACAGAAAGAGATAGATTACAAGCAAGCCCTAAGCTTGGTTCACAAGGAAGCATGAGTTCATGTCCACAAGTGAAGTGCCCTACAAGAAATGTACCACTCTTAACCACTCATCACAATCTCCAAAAGAATCTTCCTTCAAGCAAGCTCCTCCACCACCAAATACAATGCCCTTCCTCAAATAGTGCACCCAAGTTTAGGGAGGCACAAATCCACACATGCCAAGTGCCCTAACGGTTAACCAATCCAAGAACAAAACCCCAAATATCTCACTAAGGTGTTTCGCTCTCCAAATGACAAAGTATGCAAAAACATATCAATTCGTGCCCGGGCACACTTCTCCAAGCAATAACCAAAGTAGGGTGTCCCACATGTGACAAGGTTGGTATGCACACAAATCCACACGTGCCAAGTGCCCTAACCACTCCAAGAACAAAACCCCAAATATCCCACTAAGGTGTTTCGCTCTCCAAATGACAAAGTAGGCAATTACATATCAATTCGTGCCCAGGCACACTTCTCCAAGCAATAACCAAAGTAGGGTGCCCCACATGTGCCAAGGTTGGTATGCACATGCCCACATATGCCAACTCACCCACTCCACATATCTGCATGCAACATGTGCACCCTCCTTGTGAAGCATCTCCAAGCAAGTGCACCCTAATTGTCCATGTTTCAAAAGTAGATGAAAAGGGGCTATTAGACAAAACACCCATCATTGAGACTCTCTTCCATGAAGCGCTTTCTCTCCAAGCAAGGTGCTCCTCACACACTAAGAAAATGAAGAACAAGTCCGGAGCAACCAAAACTAACAAAGAAGAAACCAGCCTTTCTAAGTTATGCTTCGAGGTCAAAACAAGTAAAAATGGAACACAAGTTAATATACCTAATATAGCCATAAGTAATAAAATAATTACGTTAATTTAAGCGGGCAGTTCCAGATATTTATGCTCTAAATACCCACCACATGCATGATTTGTGATCACCTGTGACACATGCTATTAGGGATATTGTGCTATATTTTGCAGAGAATAGTTTACCAGACCTGTCTCGATATTTCATAATATGATCATGGAGTTGAATTTACCTATTTATCTCTGAAATTATATTTTATGACTTCACTCATAGATTTGCCATTGAAATTTTATTATTGAAGATGAATGCCCCTGTTTAGGTTTCGCTAAATATTTTAGTTTGGATCCGGAGCAGAAATTTATGGATCTGAGGATTGTTAGACTCAGAAGTTCCACTTTTGGATTCCTGACAGAGGCTCATGTAAATACTAATTACAAATATCAGACAATGAATTTCATCTCACAGGCGACAAAACCCACTGATCACAAATTCAAACTCCAAACAACAATACGCTTGCACACAAAACACGGGCAGGGACACGAGATCTAGAAGCACCTGATGAGGATTGGAATTTATGGTCAAGTTCTGCTTCAGTATGACGAACTTCAAAAGGTAGTTCTCAATTATGCAAGTATTGTTTACTTCAAACTATCGTTCAGCTAGTTATACAGTTAAAACCTTGCAGATGTGGGCCCTGTTTTCCAGCTGTTGGCAAGAAGACCAAACGTTCAGTAACCTCAATGGCTTAACCAAATAGCCTGCAAACAGCATTAACACAGAACAAAACAGCGTATGCACCTCTGTTACATTTTGGAGATTGAGATCATTACCAACCGTGACTCCTAGTAAACATAAGCCTCGTACAATGGCGAGCAGGAGCTCAGTTTCTACCAGCCTCCAAAGAATACCAAACACAAACTACAGACTTTACGATCGGACAGAGAAAATGGCCCTCGGTAACTTACCCACGACTTTGAAGTTAGAATTAATGAAGTGTTCACTATGCTTTGTAGGTTTCTGAAATTTATAGCTACAAATTGGGGGTTGCTGAAATTCATTATTGCAATTCGTGGCTTGCTGAATTTATATCCATACAGGTTATGAATTGTGATAAAAAATGAGTACAAACCACCTGTCACTGAAATCGTATCACCAAAGCTTGTGGGTTGCTCAAATTCTATCAGTCCTTGCTAGTTTATGTGACATTTGCTGTGTACTCTCTTTCGGCCTCCGCTAGTAACAAGCATAAGTCATACAACAACCCATTTCATAGTCATACAAGTAGCGTAAAGGACGGAGACAAAGAAAGAGTACCTTATTCTTCCTTAACATGTCTTTGGCTTCGGCTCTCTTTGGCAAATTGGCTGTATTTCTGAATCTCCTTTTCCTGTTTTTCACGAAGAAACATAGCTTGCGCCATCTGGCAAGCGCTTCTGCTGACGAATTTTTGGATTTCACTGCTGCAAAATCTTCACTCACAAATTGCTCCATCTCCACAACCAATCCTTACACCCACAACAATAGAGATTTAAGTGCATGGAACCATAGAAAGCCCTAATCCTGGCCCGGTTAAAGGCGTAGGAATTGAAATTTTAACTCTGATCCATTTCTGACAGGATCGAATGGTGCCAGCATGGATGGCCCAGAATTTCAGGGAAACCCGATCAAATTTGTTACATGTTAATTATAGCACAACCATATAGTCTAAAACTATCGTTAATGCACAGAATTGATTGAAGTTTTCGCTGGAGTGAGATCGAAGGGTTGGAATTTGATTTGGTGATTTGTCCGTAAAAATGGATGGCCCAGAATTTCAGGGAGAACCGATCAAAGTTGTTACATGTTAATTATAGCACAACCATACAGTCTAAAACTATAGTTAATGCACAGAATTGACTGAAGTTTTCGTTGGAGTGCGATCGAAGACGAATCAGTTGGGTTGGAATTTGATTAGGTGATTTGTCCCTAAAAAATGGTTAAGTTAAAAATGAGCAATGACGGTAGTCAAATTTGATGGGCGATTTCGTTTGGAAATTCGTACCCCGATCAAATTATTTACATGTTAACTATAGCACAACCATATAGTCTAAAACTATCGTTAATGCACAGCATTGACTGAAGTTTTCGTTGGAGTGAGATCGAAGACGAATCAATTGGGTTGGAATTTGATTTGGTGATTTTTCCGTAAAAAATGGTTAAATTAAAAATGAACAATGACGGTAGTCAAATTTGATGGGCAATTTTGTTTGGAAATTCATAACCCAACCCTAGTTTCATTTTGAAATTAGTACCCAGCCCCGGGGCAGTTAGACATGAGTGGTTTTTGAAGGTGCCCGTAGTGTGAAAGGGCAACTGAATTACCGTAACTGTGTACGTACAGTTTCCTGGGAAGTTGGTAGAGGATAGTCAGAGGCGGACCTTCTTTTCAAGTGGACAATTTGTTAGATCTTGTGAATCGTAACTTCGTAAGCACTGACTACGTTTGAATTTTGTGTCGGTTACGTTTATTTTGACGAACATGGGCGGCCTCTCTTCAATTTGGGTGGCTGATCCCACCAGCATTTCAAGATATGTGGAGGGAGGATATGGCCCAACTATATTAATGCACATTCAAGTTTGCATGATTGTTTTTTAAGTTTGCTTATATGTTAATGTTCGCAATCACATAAGCATTATTAAACGTTGTCTTTTGGTAAAATACAATTAAGAAAATTATTACTTGAAAGATGTTTAGTCAATAATATTTATATCTCTTAATCAAAATTGTTATAGGTTTTTTTTTTAATAGTTGATATCATTTGATTTTTTTAATATTATTTATATATTAAAAAAATTGCAAATAGTTATTAATTTAATTAATGTTAAGTGGATATTAATGTATGATCACTTTATTTGTAGTTTTGTATAAAATATTATATTGAATAAATATAAGTTGATGTGGGCATGTTACAACTCTTCAATATTGTGTTCAAGAAAGCATCTTTTTTTTCTTGGTGCAAATATAGTGTGTAATAAATGGCATAGATAAGCCTTAAGGATTAGTCCAAGTGGTTTAATTTGTCATGTCGAAGCCATGTTACTCAAGGTGGTCACAAGATTGAATTCTCATGGATCCCTTGGGGTTAGGCATACATGTTTGTTGGTGGTATTTTCCCTGGGAGTCCCTCGAGGGTTTCCCCATGGAACTGTTCCTTGGCTAAAACAAATGGCATAGATAATATAAATAGTAGAAGATTAGAGGATAGAATAAATGGAATAGCTTGATATTGAGCATGATTGGGATTTCCATCCTTAGACATCAACATGGTCACCTAAACTTGTTGATTCTAAGAAGGGAAGTGGCCCAGTGCCCTTGCTAAAAGTTGAACACCCAAAGGTTCGTGTAGAGTATACAGGTTGTGATTTGAAATGAAGATGATTTGTTTTTGCAAGGGCCTAAGCAAGGACCCCTGCAACGTGTGATTTGTGAATGATACCCTTGACCATGGCAACTACCTCAAATTCAATCCTAGTGATTGAGGATTCGGCCTTCAAAAAATTGGTAGCATCCTCAACATAACACCCTAGATCAACGTCTAATATGTCCAAATTTATTAAGAGTGTAATTCTCTAAACTCGGTCTCCAGTTTGGAGTATAAAGTGAAAATCTCTTTTGTTCTCAAATCATTTACAAACAAGAAAGATTTTTGGAGTGTGGTCATCAATTCAATCACTGTAATCTTGGATCTAAAGCCAATGGGTTTGTGGCATGCAAGGAGGCATCAATATCTACCTTTGTGGTAAAGGTTTTTATGGGTTTCACTTTCGACTTCAAGATGATCAAGATTTAATAGTATGTAGTAGCCCTTGGCTTATGGGATCCATTGAGCTTTACCTTCATCAGTGCTCTTGGTGTTTTAACCCAAAAGAAGAGAACCCAACTATCATTATGGTTTAGTTGAGATTGCATCATCTCCCCCTTAACCTTTTGGATGCAAAGACTCTAGAGGTAATTAGAAACAAGAACGAGGGATTTGTGGATAAATCAGAGTCAAAGTTAGCATTGTTTTGATATGCTTGCATTTGTATAAAAGTCAATCTCGAAGAACAATGTCAAAGGTAATCGAGATTCACCTCGACCACTAGTCCTTTGTCTTAGAATATGATGGATGTGTTCGTTTTACCATAGTCAATATCACTATTGTCACCCAACCACAGGTCGAAGCCACCCTCCGAGCACCTTAACCTTGACAGAGAATCATTCTGGAAGCAAACCCTAGGCTAGATAGCCAAACAAAGGGTGGCGCACCTTTCTCCAAGGGTAGCGCACCAAACAAGAGCTGATCAGATAGTCCAAACCATAACCAAGAGATAGTCCCAGACAAAACGTAATCTGCTAGGTGCAGCAGCTACAACGACAACTCTCCTCCAAACTTGCGCATAAACTAGCTAACTGCAGTGCGCACAAGTGAGCTCTGCAGTTCGAAGAATGCCTGCCAGAATGAAGACTGACCTCCTGTATTTATACTAAAACTGGAAAACTGCCTGGGCCAACTTTTCATTCTGGGTGCCTATTTATTTAGTATATATTATTTCTTTCAGCCGACTTCTTCTCTTGGAGGCTAATAACCTAATACAAGTTATCTTCTTGAGACAACTTGTCTTCTAGGGTTATTAGCCAACTAATTAGGGTTTCTTATTTCTTCCCGGAATATTCTATTCTCATCAGGTTTACACGTGGAGGTAAATACCTCCCGCAGCTACCATAATATCAACACTCCCTCCTATCTAGGGAGGTATTATAGGTAATGGTCTTGAGCACAAACATACCATTCACCCGGTAGCATCAACATAGTTTTATAAACTCTCTCATGACTAGATCATGAGCACCATCATCACGATCAGTGTCATCAACTGCATCATCTCTCGAAACCATACTCCATCTGAGTAATTAGACATGATGTTGGATAAGTCACTCACTTCACAAATTGACACAAGAGCCATTCTTCTAATCCGGACATATGTCCTAGAAGAATAAATGTCCTGAACCATTTTTCGTCTGGGAAAATCTATGTCCATTGATCATCTATCTAACTGATAATCATTTCCAACACTACTGATACTTTTCAAGGAAATCAAAACAATGTCATTCAATAAAACACAGCTGTGTCTATCCATAGTAGTACTCAACTACAATCTAGTGGTACACTACCACACCAAGTAGCACACAAATACTTGATCAGTGACGTATAGTCACAATCAGTGGAACACAATCCACCACAGTAGTATACATCTATTGTCTAGAGACATACAGTCTCCATAACAATCATCTAATATTAACCTGCACAGAAAACATTGTTACGATATAAACTTAATCATCTGGGCCATTCTTCCACTCATGTTTGTGAGATCTGGAAGAGCATTTGCCCTCATAAGGTAAACATCAATGATGGGCTATCTGGACTATTCTTCTCAAGCAAGGAAGAATAATTGTCCCGATTTATGAGACTGGACCATTACCTATCCTGGGACATTCCTCCGACACTAAACAAAGTGCAACCTAGAGCAAATGAGTCTGCCCTAGAGAATGTTTGTCCCTGATTGTTGAACCTGTGGACCATTCACCTATATGGGCCATTCCTCCGGCACTAAACAAAGTGCAACCTAGAGAGAATGAATTTGCCCTAGGGAATGACTGTCTAGACCATTTCCAAAGGAAATGACTGTCCTGCACCAACCTCCAAAACGAACCATTCTTTGAAACTGCTCACAACTGTGAGCTTCAAAAGAATGACTGTTAAGCGAGGCGAACCAGTTTTTTTGAGTAACCCTCAAGAAGAGAGAATGTCCTAGACCATTCCCCATGTTAGCCACAATGGGAAATCGTTGTCTATGGTACATCAACAATCCATTGAACCATTTTCATTACGAAAATGACCGTTCGATCTGGACCATTTTTCGAACTGGAAAATGCTTGTCTGTCAGAAATCTCAAACCACTTTCCGAACTGGAAAAGAACTGCTCATCCTGGACCATTTTTCGAATTGAAAAATGATTGTCCATAAATCAATAACACATCAGTGCTCCCTCCCAACCTGGGAGTCCTCTCTTCCTTTTTCAATAAGGAAGTCGTCTCCACGAGCTCCAACTTGAGTACACAAAATCTTTCACCTTGGACAAAGGATTTAACAAAATGTATGTTTATCTGCTCATCTGTGGAGATATATATATTGGAGAACCACTTCTATTTTCTGGACTTCATCATGAAGAATGTACTTCGTCTTTCTGGAACACTAGTTTTCTCTGAAGGCTTCATATAGCTTTGATCAATATAGTATATCATTATTGGATTCATCTTTTGTTCCCTACTAGCTCATAACATCGTGGCAAGGCTCAAACTGGAATATATCCATGTGGCACTTCTTTTGTCATCATGAGATATGTGTCATGGATTGGCAATCCATCATTCTGGAGTTTTGAGTAATCATTCTGATATAATATAAAAGTTTTTTCACCACGCTTCTGTTGTGCATTGGAGTTTCTCCACCAAGTTGTCTTCTTTCATCTGCATACAAGGGTCACTTTCTGGTATACCTCAAATCCTTGAGGTTGCTCTTCATACGCTCTTTGTTCAATTATTCTGGAGAACAGTCTTTGTCAATCCCATGGATATTGCGAACAATATAATGGCTCATGTAGAGGTATGTCTGGTTTACTAGAACAAGCAATCATCATAGTCTTCTCCCTCCATCTAGGAGAACCTCTAGTTTTGGATCTCACAATGCTTACATTCATCAGTCTTTCATACACTGTTCTTCATCACAACTTTCAGTTCCTCTGCTTGATTGCTTTTAGTGAGTTCAGATCAGGCTGGTAGTCTAGTGATTCTCGATACAATGACTGGTTGTTCTAGTTTTACTTTCTTTCTTGCAATCTTTATGTTCTTCCTCATGTTTCTCTTTAGCTTTTAGGTCCATGGAGTTTTCTATAGATTCCATGCCCTAAAGATTCCAACTTCTTCCTTTCATCATAGGATTATGGATGTGGATGGACAACTAGGGATACTTTAAGGTTTCTTTTCGAAGAAGACTTCTTCTAAAGTCAAATTGAACACGTACTGTTTTTCATGGCTGCTACCATGGATATATACTTCATCATCTTCAATGGATCATAGGATTAGCTCCCTCCTAATCCTTGCTTCATGTATGAGTGCATTGGCTCCCTCCATCTAACATAATCCATGCTTCTGTCTGCATCCTTATTGCCTTCTACAAAGTGTCAGAAGTCTTTCTCCAATTTCCTCTTGATTGTTGTCTTCTTTCTGTCTTTACTTCTTATGAGTTTCTTCAAGATTGATTCTGATTTCGGCTTATCTTGCAGTTGTTACTTATGCAGTAACTTCCACATGAATTTTTATTAGGGTTTGTTGTTGTACTTCATCCTTTCATGTGTATTGCCTGACTTGTAGTCATTGTGATAGCAATCCTTATTTGTTGTTCTTCCATAGGTGTAGTTTCTCTTTGAACATCTTGTCTTTAGAGGAAGAAGTCTGCTTATTTCTGCTTGGTCTTCCTTGAGGGTTTCCTTTCTTCGGCAACTGATGCTTCGTGTGTCTCCTTCCTTTTCTTTAGCTCGGGACAATGATTTTTGTAGTGACCATATTTTCGACAGTTGAAGCATTGTATTTCTGACATATCCTTCTTTTGATTTGGCTTCTTTCCAAACTTCCTTTTGTTCCTGGAATTCTTGAATCTTGTTGTGAAGGCTTGATCATCATATTTCTTTTGAGGTTTCTCTTTTGCACTAATCCTTGATTATTCTTGTGCGCAGCAAGTCCAAAGTTCTTCAAATGTAGGATACTCCTTCCTTGTGTTCATGCTTGCGGCAAATGCATCCCATGTCTTGGGAATACCATTGACTACTATATTTTCCAGTTCCTTCTCTGAGGTGATCTCTTCAATGGCTTGTAGTTGATCTCTTAACTGAGAGATCCTCACAAAGTATGATGCTATGTTGTCATCATCATTCATCTTCATATCATGGAGCTCATTCTTCAAACTCATTACTTGTCAAATGTTTCTGACTGAGAAGAGCTTTGTTAGGGCATCGTACCTCTTCTTAGATGAATCAAGATGGGAGATGTAGGGTATCAAGTGGTCTTTTATAGCGTCCACTATGATACTCATGGCATTGATGTCACTGTCTTTGAACTTCTCCATAACTGCAATGTTCTGCAGTTCTTTCTCTTTTCCTTCTTCAAACTCTGGTTCCACGATCTTTCCTTTCACGATATCCAACACTTTATTCTTGGCAAGGATGATGTCAATCCTTGTCTTCCACGCTCTAAAGTTAGAAGCTCCATTTAACTTGTTTTCTGACTTCATAGAGTGAGTCATGGTTGCCTCGACTTGGTCAACCCTAGATTTGAACAGAAACTCAAACTTGACATCTTAGCTTGCTAAGAGTACCAGGATGTGCGTTAGGCTAGGGCGCACTAGTCTATCCGGAAATTAGGTCAATCTCTTCACTTAAGGTGCCTCAACGAGAGAATTAGGGTTTCTGCAACTGCACCTGCTAGTAACCCTAGCAATAGTGCTTTGGTGACTGCTCCTGCGAGAAATCCTAGCGGTAGTTCTTCAACGAGCTTAGTATCCTTATGGCTATGCTCCCTTTCAGTGGTTAGACTAAATGAAGGAGGTTTTGGCCCATAACCTGTTAGAATATGATGGATGTGCTCGTTTTACCATAGACAATATCACTATTGTCACCCAACCATAGGCCGAAGCCACCCTCCGAGCACCTTAACCTTGACAGAGAATCATTCCAAAAGAAAATCCTAGGCTAGATAGCCAAACAAAGGGTGGTGCACCTTTCTCCAAGGGTAGCGCACCAAACAAGAGTCGATCAGATAGTCCAAACCATAACCAAGAGATAGTCCAAGCCAAAACGTAATATGCTAGCTGCAACAACAACTCTCCTCCAAACTTGCACATAAATTGGCTAACTGCAATGCGGACAAGTGAGCTCTGCAGTTCTGACAACGCCTGCCAGAATGAAGATCGGCCTCTTGTATTTATACTAAAACTGGAAAACTGCCTGAGCCAACTTCTCATTCTGGGTGCCTATTTATTTAGTATATATTATTTCTTTCAGCCGACTTCTTCTCTTGGAGGCTAATAACCTAATACAAGTTATCCTCTTGAGCCGAATTGTCTTCTAGGGTTATTAGCCAACTAATTAGGGTTTCTTATTTCTTCCCGGACTATTCTATTCTCGTCAGGTTTATACGTGGAGGTAAATACCTCCCGCAGCTACCATAATATCAACACTTTGTTCAATGATTAGATTACACGTATGACCCAATCAAATGCAATGATTGTCACAAATATAACCATTTCAACAAAAAAATTATGAAGCATACTCCCATCTAATGTTAGAAGAAGAGGATGAGTTTCAAAGAGTTTAAAGACCCTCAAGCAAAGGGAAAAGACAAGGTAATCCCCAACACAAAAATGATGCAAAAACAAACCTAAATCAAAACATAGTTGCATCCCTCGAAAATATAGAAGAAGAAAATCTCTCTGCCCTAGAAAAAGCAGGGAGCTTTCCCCCACCATCTATGGTCCACAACCAAGAAATTCCAATGCCCATTTTATCCCCCCTTAAGCATTGACTGAAGAAGATAGAATCAATTCCAAAGGGCATATTTACCCTTAGGAGCCCACAAACAAAATAGCATATTCAAAACCAGTGAAAAAGGTCATTTTTTGTAGCTCTAAAGGAAGCACCAATTTGGAAATGTATTAAGAAGAAACACCAACCTCAACCACGACACTCTTCAAATTCATGCAACTCATGGCCCATTATAACACAAACATCCTTGACAAAACCAATAGTAAAAAAAGCAAAACAAGTCATCCCTTTGAAAGATAGTAAACCTATATTTAGATTTAGGAAAACCATTTATCTAAAAAATAAAGGCAAAGTTAGAAAAAAAAAAAAATCTAACTTTAAATAAATTCACTAAATATTTCACAAGAATCCTTTAAATTTAATAGTAACTCAAAATAACACCCTAGCGTCAAAAGTATGGAAATCTAAAAATAATAATTACTAAAAAGTTATGAAATTTCATGCTTCTCAATTTCTAAAATAATCGTATTTGAAGTATCATATGTTTTGAGTATGTTACCTTTTATGTAACTAATTTATCATAGTATATTCATATCAAATTGGAAAGGAAAATTACTTTGTGAAATCAAATAAAATAAAAACTACTTTTACTATGTTTTATTTAATTAATTTATTAGACTATATTCACATCAAATTAGAAAGGAAAATAATTTTGTAAAATAAAAATAAAAATAAAATATTATAATATTAATTTATACTATCTTAAAATTAATAATTTTTACTTTTACAATATTTTTAAAAATATTATATAACACTAAATTTTTATTAAATAAATTTATATTTTACTAATTCAAAATAATGACAATCTTAACATTTTTATTAAAAAATAATTTTATTTTAAATATCCCAAAACAACATATCCAAAAATTCCACCGAGACTTAAATAATGACAATCTTTCCAAAAATTCCACCTAAACGAAACTTAAATAATGACAATCTTTCCAAAAATTCCACCGAGACTTAAATAATGACAATCCAGACTTAAATAATGACAATCTTTGACAATCTTACCATTTTTATTAAAGAATAATTTTATTTTAAATATCCCAAAACAACATTTCCAAAAATTCCAGTGAGACTTACTTTTAAAAAAAAAAACATATCATATAAAAAAAAATTCCACTTTCATTTAGAGTTATCTTCCGAAAAATATTGTATCCCGAGAACAGCAATCCCACTTCCACTAGTATCGATACCTTAAAAAAATATCCCAAAAACATCTATTCCCCTCCAACTAAAATTGATAATTCCAAAAATATATGTTCAATAAATAGATAGTGCATTAAATTTCTCGAGTTGTTGGAGGGAGCACCTTCTTATATAATAATAAGCGGGCGGTTTTAGATAACTGCTAGGAATTTTTAAGTATGTAGGTCTGTATACGTGCACTTTAAATACAGTTCATGTTTCCTCAGTTCCTTTTCAATAAATGCTTGTTCTTGGAAAGGAATGCTCCTTCCTATGCCTGGCCTATTAAGGAATGCTTATGTGGCATTTTTTTAATGACTTCTTATATTTTATTTCATCCCTGTGTGTTGTTGTATTGCTAATTTTTTTATATAAAATTGTTTAGTATTGTTTGTTACATTTTTATATAATATTGTTAGAACTGTTATCTTCTATATTAAAAAAATAAGGGTAAATATGTAGTTTTATTTAGTATTTTTTTAATAGAAAGCGGGGAATTTTTTATTAATATGAAAATCGCATTAGAAAACCCCTGACGAGTACAAGTCCAAAATTTTCTATTGGGCTAGCAAAAATGCCCTGTTGAGGGGCCACTACAAGTATTGTTAACAACACAACAATTTCCACATGATGCTTGTGTTCATTGGCCTTGCTTGCATACAGTTTGTAAAGTATGTCCATAATATATACAAAAATGGAATATTTTTAAAAAGCCTTTGATAGAAGTTCCAATTTGATACCATCACCCTACATCTGGTGCCGGTGCATTCAAGTCCAGCCGAAGAGGAGCTTTTGTTGGTGAAGAGGCTTCCTCTAAGTTTCTTGGAGTGCCATTGTCGTTGAAGGGGTCGTCATTTGTTGAGGCCTGGCATGAATTTCTTCCAATTGTTTTCGAAGTGTCGAGCAATCATCTTGGAGCTGAAGAATGGTATGTTTCTATGTATCGATTCTTCCAATACTGTAAGCATTTGGGCCAAGAGTCTGTTGTAGTGAATTTGCAGGGTGAATACCCAGTTGCAAATGTCAGCAAGCTCCTCCTCCAGTTGTTCCACCTTTCTTGCCCATTCCCTTTTATTCCTATACCCATTTCTTGCCACGAACACCTAAGCTCACAGGAACGATCAATAGAGAACAGAACCTGAGAAGTTTCCACTAGAGTGATAGAGCCGAGCAGAATAAAGGAGCCATCTCTGAGATAAAAAAAAGTCTCCCGCATGCGAGTTGCACCACCTTCACTCGCTCTCCACCTTCGCACATTATTGCTAGAAGCCACGGACGTTTGAATGATGCCCATATATGTCCCACATTGAAGAGGAAGCGAGAGTTCATGCTAGGGATATTATTGTTCCCGTTGGGGATAGTTATCAAGGGCTCGCGGTAGCGCATATCGTTCACGCATCATAGTCCCGTGGTCGACAGCTTGACAATGCCCCGCATTAATAATGATTTGAATTGCCATGTGTGGAGAGTTGGGCTCAGGGCGGGGGAACGTCCCTTTATAAAAAATTTGAACCTTTGGATTCCAGGCCCTCCTTAGGGACATTGTTGAATTTTGTAACTATGTTTGGTCTTCATAATGTGAAAAGTGAAAAGTCGTGTGAAAAGTCGTGTATGTTGGGGAGGTCAGTTTAGTATAAATAAGTCATTTGTAACTTAAACAATTCACATATGAAGTTGGGGAGGTCAGTTTAGTATAAATAAGTCATTTGTAACTTAAACAATTCACATATGAAATATTATGTTGGGGAGGTTATGTTGTGGAGGTCAGTTTAGTATAAATAAGTCATTTGTAACTTAAACAATTCACATATGAAATATTGTGCTATTATCTATTGCACTAGAAAAATCAACATAGTATCAGAGCTGGACTGGTCTTAGTATCAGAGCTGGACTGGTCTTATGAAGTTGGGGAGGTCAGTTTAGTATAAATAAGTCATTTGTAACTTAAACAATTCACATATGAAATATTATGTTGGGGAGGTTATGTTGGGGAGGTCAGTTTAGTATAAATAAGTCATTTGTAACTTAAACAATTCACATATGAAATATTGTGCTATTATCTATTGCACTAGAAAAATCAACATAGTATCAGAGCTGGACTGGTCTTGACTCCCTCATAAGAGGGCCCAGGAAAACGAAAGGGAAATGGAATGGAAATGAAAACCTATGAGAATAGGAGAATAGATTGTTTGTTGTGAGTGAGTTGTTGTATGTAGTACATTGTTTGTCCGTAAGATTCGTACGAAGAGAGTTGTGGATGTGTAAAAGTGTGTGCTACTTGAATAACTGCATGATAGAGCCATGGGCGTTGGATGTGTCTTGAAATGCATGAGTGTTGGAGGTGAAGCACTGTCGTGAGATGAGAAGCAAAAGAGCTAGCGGCTTAGAAGGTGCACAAAATAAATCAACATCTATTTGAGGTGATGAAACTGAAGCTATTGTCGTAAAGGAGAGTCATTTACCGTGGGAGAGCATGTCACTGAGCGAAGGCTAGGAAGGAGAGTCCTCTTCTCAAGAATTAAAAGAGGATTCTAAGCGTCTGCAATCATGTGAACTCGCGCTTTCGGCCTGGCGAGCGGATACCGATCATGTGAGAATTTATATGGAGTGTCCAGGAATCGATCGGTGTTCGACCCATTCATCCCATACAAATAAAGAGACGACCAATTGCAACAACAACAACAACAACAACAAACATGGCATTAAGCAATAATTGCAAAAGCAGAAGTGTATTTTCAATCAAATTTTGATGACATCCTTCTAAGGTTATCCCCAGGTGCGTTCTTGGTCCTTCCTGGCCTTTGTAGAATAAGCCACACACATCGATATTCACGACCTCTCAACGAGTATTTGAATCCTATGTGATTACCAAGATGTCATGAAGAAAGGCATGTGTGGAACTGCGGCCAAGAATTTGGGCTTGGAGCCCTCCTACCAGCCTATCTTGAAGCTTGTCTTTGCCAATTACTTGAATCTGGTAGAGATATGGTTGCACAAGCTCAAGGCGGCCAAGAATAACGACGAGATCGTGACATTTCAGCAACCGTTGAGGAATGATGGGGTTGATGCTAATAATGATGTTCTTGCGGGCATGTTGGAATGGATTAGGTGTGTTGCTGTGAATCTCGGGAGAGGGGCAAGCCCCTGCAGAGCTTGAAATGAGAAATTTGGAAGCTAGCGAAACTGAATGTCGCTCTAGGGGTGGTTTTATGACCCCGGTTTCTAATTTCTATGTCTCCCATGTGGTGAATTGAATATCGCTTCTGATCCCAATGTTGATGATACGCTAGTTTTGAAGAAGTTGAGTTTGTCATTATGGATCCCCAAATAAGACCATACAATGTGGAGGCGAACTAGATTTCTTGGTTGATCAGCGTCACAATCCGGTCACTTATAATAGTGTAGATGAACAAAGTCCTTGTTTTGGGTCTTATGATGACTTTGAAAGAGAACGATAGCAAAATAGAATGATAGTTTGAAATTGATATTATATTGTCAAAAAGGGCTTGAAGTAAGGTGCATGGAAGCAGAGATGGAAATTGACTTTTTTGTGCAGTTGTCAATCAAGTTTATGGTGACCTACAGGTATTATAAGCTCGAGGTCAAGAAGCCTAGATCCAATTTTCACAAGAAGAAAATCTACAAGGTTGTTGATGGTGATCCTTTGATCTTGATGGTAGAAGCCTGGTGAAATCTTCCTAGGTCAAGGGAAGTATGTTGTAAAGATTCTTCGGAAGTTTGGGATGATGGATTGCAAATCCATGGAAACTCTCATGGTAACAAATCTGAAGAAGTTGAGAGACTCTGATTCTGATCTGGAAGACTCATCCACGTACCGAAAGTTGATTGGCTCATTGATGTATTTGGTTAATACCAGGTCAGACATTTGCTTTGTTGTGAACATGTTGAGCCAGTTCCAGGTGGAACCGAGACATGAGCATTGGATAGTCGCAAAGCACATTTTGAGATATTTGTGTGGCACACTAAATCATGGTTTAAGATATGTCTCAAACAGTGATGTACAACTGCAGGGATATACACATTCTGATTGGGCAGGGAGTCCAAGTGACAGAAAGAGTAATTCTGGTGTATGTTTCAGTTTGGGCTCTGCTATGATATATTGGGCTAGCATGAAACAGAAGTCCGTCGCACTCAACGCTACAGAGGCAGAGTATATTGTAGCTTGTGATGCATGTCCGGAAGCAGTATGGCTCCATAAGCTGGTTTCTGGACTATTTGACCAAGAGTTGGACTCGATCGTGATATAATGTGATAATCAAAGTTGTGTGAAGCTTTCAAAGAACCTCGTGTTCCATGACAAGTCAAAGCACATTGAAATCAAGTACTACTACATCTGTGATAAAGTCCAGAAGGGAGAAGTGAAGTTACAGTACACCTCCACCGATAAGCCGATGGCAGATATTCTGGCAAAGCCCTTGTCCAAAGGGAAGTTTGTATAATTTAGGGACAAGTTGGGGCCTGTGGAGATTACTCCCTTGGTTGAGAGGAAGTGATACTATTCTTGCATTGTGGATAGTTAGTATGTCGTTGTACTGACATTCTCCTTGTGGAGAATGGTCCAGGTTGGACAGATTGTTGATGTATCATGGACTGACATTTTCTACGGAAAATGGTCCAGGACTAACATTCTCATGTGGCATAGATGGTGACCTGATCAGGATGAATGGTCTTCCCCCTATGGCACGAATGGTGACCTAATTAGGGAGGTTGGTAGAGGACTGACATTTTCTCTATGGCACATGTAGTGACCTAATTAGAAGAATGGTCCATGCAGCCCATGGTGTGGCTTTCAGCATCTGAGAGAATTGACATTTTCCTTATGGCACATATGGTGACCTGATTAGGGAAAATGGTCTAATACTAACACTCTTCCGGTGTCACATATAGTGACCTGGTTACGAAGAATAGTCCTTCTAGTCACGGGACACTCCGTTGAGTGCGTGACAACTGTGAGGCACTCAGTTGAGTGCACAGGTTTCAACACCTGGCTTATTCAACACCATGCATGATTACTCATATGGAGTATGGCCCATAAAATTGATGTTATATAAAAGATATGCCATGTGTCAAGATATTGACCAGGTTGTGGCAGGTTGTTGATGTTGATAATGATTTGATACAACCTTTCTATGACAGAAGAATTGTCAATGAAGATATGATGGCCAGGTATGTCTTTCCTCGCCGAGAGGGAGTGTTGACATTTGCAGCATCAAGTAGATATTCTCAGAAGAAGTGCCAAGAAGACAAGTCAAATTTTCCATAATGAATACCTCCCTAGTTAAGAGGGAGTGTTGAATTTTGTAACTATGGTTGGTGTTCATAATGTGAAAAGTGAAAAGTGAAATGTGAAAAGTGAAAAGTCATGTCTGTTGGGGAGGCCAGTTTAGTATAAATAAGGAGCCAGTTTGTCTCATTTGTAACTTACGCAATTCACATCTGAAATATTTTGCTATTATCTATTGCACTAGAAAATCAACAGACAGGTACCAAGGCCCTCCCCTTTTCTAAATTATTAAATGAGTTTGATAACTAATGGGATTGTTGCAAGAGTGAGATTTGTTTCCTGAGAGAAATCCTCCTTAAAGTCTAGTGGCCTGATTGCCTTTCCTATTGACCTCCTGGTTATTATATCTTAGCACATGAAAGAATTTGATTGTGCGAAAGATCTGAGTTTCTTCCTGAATTCTACCAAAGATGGCTCGAAAGTGGATGCTCTTTGGGAGAGAATTGAACCTTGTATGTTTAATTGTCAATTTAGAGTCCACGACGACTATGAGATCAGTAATTCTATGAGCCTTTGCCAAAATAAGGCCCTGTAACAAGGTGTAAGCTTCTGCTTGATTATAGAAAGACTATCGAATATTCCATACAAAGGTTAATTTCAAGTTTCCTCCTAAACCATATAGCACCCTTCCCAGACCTGCCACCCCATAGTTTTATTCAATATTAATAATATAAATGTTTTATCATTTGACTAAATGTTTAAGTAAAAAATTATATTCATAATACATTTTAAATAAAATTTAGAATCTCAAATAAATAATTATAGACACAAAGATTACAAGTTATATTTACGAATACTTATTATATTTGAAAGGTTAAAATAATGATTTGATATGTAATCCATTGCACTCCAAAACTCATAAAAACTTTGATAAGACATCCTTATAAAAGGTTTGCCTAATAAAAATCGAACTCTTGTGAGTAAATACAGTAATCATCTTTATAAAATCATTGGCTTTATTTATGTCAATGTATTTTTCTTTTCAAAAGCATATTTTCAATGTCTTAAATTTATTTTTATTTTTTTTATTAAATAGATGAGTTATTATTAATTATGTTAAAATATGATAATAGATTAGTTATTATTAAAATTTGATATTTGTATGAATGTTTTTTTCCTCCTTTTTATTATAAAAATTAATTTTTTTAAAAGTCATTAATTTTGAAAAAGATGATTTTAAAAATGGATTATCAAACAAATATATATACACAATAAAAATTATTCATATTTTAAAGATTTCAAATTTTTTTAATAAATTACAAATTAATTATTCATATTTCAATGATTTCAACTTTTTAATATGTTACAAATTAATGGTTAAAAATAAGAATCACAAATCATAACACGTTTATCACTAAAAACAAAAAGAGCGCATCTTATATCTATCTTAGCCATAATTTGATTACCAAAAATATATACCTATAATAAATATATATTTATATAAATAAAATATATTTTAAAAAACATATATTTGGAAATAAAATGTACTTTGAATAATATTTTTAATTAGTAAATGTGTATGAATTAACAGTTTGAGTGGGCCTAATGGTTAAGAACATGTGTTTCCTCTTAAGAAGTTATAAGTTCAAATCCAGAAGAATAGGGTATGTATACCTCCATAGACTTCACCAGTCAAATCGCTAGATATCATTGAAAATATATATTTATATAAATAAATTATATTTTAAAAACATATATTAAAAAATAAAATGCACTTCGAAATATATTTTTAATCAGTAAATGTTTATGAGTTATTTTGAATAGAAAATCATAACTAGTTTATAACCGACCATTAAAAAAAAAAAAAAAAGTAGCATCTTATATCTATCTTAGCCATAATGTGATTACCAAAAATATATACATACAATAAATGTAATATCTATATTAGCCATAATGTGATTACCAAAAATATATACATACAATAAATATATATTTTAAAAAACATATATTCGAAAATAAAATGCACTTCGAATTATATTTTTAATCAGTAAATATCTATGAGCTATTTTCAATAGAAAAGCTTTGAACTTTTGATCAGCCTATGAAATGCAGGGATCACTATTGTATCTTCCCATGATCTTTTCCGAACATATAGGTATTATCAAAKGGTGATTATTTATACTCTTTTTGAAAGATCAAAAGTTAGAAAGAGTAACATAATGTCGTTGTATTTWTAGGAAGATGAATTTTTAGTTAATTAGAAGTTATTTTAGGTCTTACTTCAAATCTAAAAAATGGTTTCATTCTAGATAGTATTCACAATAAAGCCAATACTCTAGTGAGCTCATGTGCTTTTTAGTAACATCTAGTCTTAGTCTCATACATGAKCCCAAATACTACGGCGATTGCAGTGTAACTTCTTACCTGGGAGGACTTCAAACTTATATATACATACAATAGATATATATTTATATAAATAAAAGATCTTTTACCGAAAAAAAAATAAAAATAACACATATATTTAGAARTAAAATACACTTCAAATTTCTATTTTTCAGAAAGACTCTTTTAAAAAAGAGAATAACATGGAGCACCTTCATGCAAACAATGCAAGTTCAAACCTTGGAGGGTGTAAAGCTCTAGTATGTGTTTGACCTCTTGGAGTTGGTTTCTCTCCATTGTCAAAGAGGCCCAAGTCATGTACAACAAGCCAATTTGATTTAAGTGGAAGTTAATATTTTTAATCTATTAATGTCTAATAAAGGCTAAAATTGACCCATTAAACAATGAGAAATACAATATATAAAGAAGACAAAGGAAAGGCAAAAGAACATCCTAAGAATACATAAAGGGACAACAAGAACCTAAAAGAAGAAGAAAACAATTGGAAAGTATCTACCTAATCAGATGGGGAACAATGAAGAAGCTCATGAATGAGGTTTCTTGGTCAAACATGTTGCTTTAGAGAAACACTTCTAACGCTCAATTCCTCAAAGAAATGTGTGATGGGAATGAGGCCATGGGAGTCAATGGGCCTACAATGCCTTGTGGGTGAGATATCATGTGATCATGGAAGTTGGCCATGGGACCTCTTTCTATTAGTGTCAAAGGGTTGTAAGTAAGAGGCAATCAACATGGTGCATGTCTTTCTAGTGAACTTGCCTCTAACAAGTCATCAATGGAGGTCAAACATCTCTAGGAGGAAGAGGCTAAGCATCCCTAGTCCTCATAAGATATGAGTGTCTAGAGTGAACCAAGTGAATCTTTGAAGAGACAAAAGAATCATCCCCTAATCTCATACTGGGGAGAGCATCTGAATACAAAATGGTCACCAATTTCAGGCTCTGAGCTGCAAATATGGTAAAATGTGATACTCCAAGGAATATCATGCTACAAAGTAGTTAGAGTTTAGTGTAGCTCGGGGGATGGATAAGCCTGTCGCTAAGATGGAAATACAAGTATCAATAGCATTGAAGTTTGGAAGAAAGAAGCTCTCTAGGATCTAACCATCTAGATTGGAGGTAGGCTTTGTAAATCTAAGCATGAATACCCTAGCTTCTTTCACCCTTGGACATATCACGAACAATCACTTGCAAGATAGTCTGTTAATATCAAGGTCAATGGGGTGAAGCAATGAAGAGGCTCTTGCATACCAATAGGTATTGATCTCATGTTTTTCCTACTCCATAGAGGACTTGAGAGAAATATATGGATATCTAAGAAGACCACGTTGTGAGTTGCCCATCCATCTAAGCATGTACATTATTATCACCACATGAAATATCACTAAAGCAATGAGCGTGGTTGTGCCAAATTTTGCAAGAACGGTAGCCCGAGAGACTAATCTCTTGGAATGAATATGTTTGGATAACATCTTGTCAAGCACTTTCTCTATCTTGTTTTGTTCTACTCCTCGATGGTATGGTCCCCAAACCTCACAACCATATATGAGGGTAGGTGCGATCAATGAGTGAAAACCAAATCTCCAATCAAATGTCATAGATCTAAAGCTAAAAACATTGCTTTTCAAGGATTGTTAGAGCCACATGTCCCTTGCTTAGTCTAACCTCTATTGCTAGAGTCAAGTTAAAGCATGGTCCGAAGAAGAGGACTTCCAAATATACATATGAAGTGACTACCTAAACCCTTTCACCTTTGTAAGTAAGAATCACCTTGCTTGTCTCTCTTTTAGGGATGTTAAAAGCCATGAATTTCGTTTCACCGAATTACCCCCAAGCTAATGAGTGTCACAAAAGGAATATAAGATGTCAAGTTGTTTCTAGAAAATAATGTCATCTAAAAATAAAGGAATATAAGATGTGAAGTTGTCTCTAGAAAATAATGTCATCTACAAATACGATAATAGCAATAGAGACTCTAAAAAGTAAGAAACATATGTGACATCTAATAAATATATGATGATTTCCTCTAACTCATCAATATAGAATCCAAAATTTTAGGAGAGCGGCAACCCTGTTTAATTTTTATAGTACTCTCGACCTACTCTATCTCATCAATACTTAAATCGCACCTCACTAATAACGATCTCATAAAGTGTCATCACAAACGGAATGACCAAAATTGGATGACCAAAAACTTTAAGATGTCAAATTTCAACACAATGAAAAGATAGGACATCAAATTTCAACAACAAAAGTTTTTTTTTTTAAAGAAACTGAAAGGGAATTTATATATAATGGAGGTTGTGCTGAAGCAAAACAACATAGTAAATAGATACAAAAGTCAGCTCTAAATAGATTGAGTCCGATGCTATGGAGTTGATAACAAAAAAACTAATTATCTCCTCGTACATTCGAGCAGTCTTGTTGCTATAAACTTTAATAAATTGTCCTAACAACAAAATGCAGTGAAAGTACATATCAATTAAGGGATAGGGAGAGAGGGGTTTTAAGTCCCCATTGATCTTTATTTCTTCTTTTCTTAGTCTAGATCCTTCCTTTTCTTGATGGTTTGCAATTGTGTTGAGGTCCCGCTTAATGTGGAACAAAAGGAAGCTTTCAAATTTGTGAAAAAAGAGCCAAGATTCGTGAGAGAACACCCATATAAATGTTGCCCCCTGCAATGTTTTGATTAACGAGAGCCCTTATTATAATAATTGAATCTCTGCATATGTCAATTCTTCGAATTCCATTTGAAAGAGCCAGCTTGGCGCCTTCAAAAAGAGCAAAAGCCTCGGCCTCATTATTGGTCATGATACCAAGACACCATGCGTATTTAATAATGGTATGACCTCCGAGGTGTTTGATTATCCCCCTTGCACCCGCTACCCTGGGTTGCTTCATGAAGCTTCATCAAAGAAAAGAATGTGACCCTGCTATTGTGATTGCCAATCTTTGAAAGCTTCCTTCGACAGACGTAAGGCCCATTTTGGCACACTGATTGTTGGATTGATAGCGGGATGTAGGTTATTTGTTAATTGGGACATGGACACCCAATTGGCCTCCTGCATGTCCAAATTTTGCCATTTCCATTGGACTTGGGACCTCATGTATTCTGAAAAGAGAGCACATGCTCTCATTGTTGTTTGTTTTGGACTATCAATGTCCCCTCTGAATATTATTTTGTTTCAAGCTAACGATGTGTTACAACTTATGTATTTGGGGAGAGCAATCCAATATCGCTCGAGGACAGGCATATTAGAGAAGTCAAGGTAATGATTCCCCCAATAGGAAAAGAAATCAATGACAGAAGTGGGCCACGCCAACCTCTGCGATAATGTCCCCAAGGCAAATCTCCAAACTTCCTTGATGTATTGGCATTCAAGAAACATGTGGCGGATGTTTTCCTCGGCATTTTGGCATAAAACGCACCGTTATGGACCATTTATCCCTCTTTTCTGCAAATTTCGGAGGTGAGGATCTTTTTATGGGCCAAGAGCCAACAAAAGAAGTTTATCTTTGGCACGTCGTTAGTGTGCTAGATTATTCTCCATAGGCTTGAACGAGGATGTTGGAGTTCCGCATAGGCCAAATATTGATATCCTTTTTTGACTATATACATTGAGTTTCCCCAACCCCTCGAATCGCTGGAAGAACGACTTTTGGGGGCACAAACTTGAAGAGAAAGAAGAAAGGGGTCGAAGAGATATGATAAGTGTTTTAGGGGAAAAACCTTCTTCCAACCATCTCATAAAACATCACTCGTCCAAACAGAGAGATCATAAAGGGTGAAAAAGCCCTAGTCAGACATCCATGGTCAAAGAGGGAGGAGCGGCTTGAGCATGAGGGTTCTCTCGGCTTCCATTATTTGGTCATCCCAAAGGTTGATTTTGCACCCATTTCCTGGAATCCAATTTAGCTTGGCACGGATTAAAGTCCTGGTAACAAGAAGAAGCTTGAAGATAGGAGAGCTTGTTTCCACCTTAGCTTGTAGGTTGACACTTTTGACAATGTTTCCTCGAAAGTATTTTTGCTAGATAGCTTGCTTCCACCAAGTGAGTTTTCCAGTGATCAATCTCCAAAGCAATTTAGCTCTCATTGTTGAGTTCATGAGAGTTGGTTCCCTGATGCCCAAACCTCCATGGTTTTTATCACTGGTTACCTGATTCSAATTAACCAAATGGAACTTTTTGTGGGTCGTTTTTCCCCCTTGCCAGAGGAAGTATTTGATTTTTTTGGCCATTTGGTTGGAGATGTACTTTGGGGCAAGAAGCATAAATCTTTAATATATTGGGAGAGTTGATAGGACAACTTTAATTAAAATGACTCGGGTTGCTAGATTTATCCATTGGGTGCCCCAGTGGGTTAGTTTCTTGCTGATTTTTCCCAGGATTTGATGCCAGACCTGCGAATAGGACTATTTGAGGGAGATTGGAATCCCTAAATATTTGAAGGACAACCAATTTTCAGCTATGGAGAACTGAAGAACCTTTGTTATTTCCCTCAGAGTCTGGGGTGAAGCATTCTAACCAAAGGCTTGACACTCTCTGTTGTTAACATCTCCACCTGAGGCATCGAGGAAAGAGTCTGGGATRCATTTAAAACGAAAAGCAATAGTGATTGAAGCACCCCCCAAAAGAAGGATATCATTTGTGAATTGTGAGTGGTTCATATTTATGACTTCTCGGACAATTTKAAGCCCAGGGAGGTTCTCAATCTCACGTTCTTGCTCTAACTTTTTGCTAAGTGTTTCAGCCACAATGATGAACAAAAGAGGCGAGAGTGGGAAACCTTGGCGAAGACCTATGCTTACTTGAAAGAATGTTGAAGGTATACCATTAACCAGGGGGGGCATCCATGGGGATGCTAATACAAGTTGAGATCCATCTTATGAAATTTGGGCTAAATCAAAGTGTTCCATCACCTAAAAAAGAAAAGAGTTTCTGACACAATTAAATGCATTTGCCATATCTAACTTGACTACCATACCTTTTCCTTTGGCTCGATAACTTGTGTGGATCGCCTCTTGAACAAGAACTATATTATCCACAATTTGTTGATCCTGCATGAAGCCACCTTGGTTTGGGGATAATTTTTTCAGACTAATGGCTATAATTTTGGTGAGGATTTTGTAGGATGAGTTGCACAGGGATATTGGCCAGAATCGGGAAAAGAGGGTGGGGTTTGATTCTTTGAGGATTAAGGCTAGGAGGGAATAATTCTTGTTCCACCCTATCTAAAGGATTGATGAGCATATCAGAGCATTCTTTTAAGGTCAGATTTGATGGTGTCCCAAAAAAAGCGATAAAATGAGATGGAGAAGTCATCTAATTTGGGCGCTTTATCGGGTTCGAGGTTCCATATGGTTAGAGATATTTCAATTTCAGAAATCGATTGCATGAGATCTTGATTTTTTTCCCTTGAAACTAGATTTGGAATGTGCCCAACCATGGATTGAATGCTTGAAGGCTTTGTGTAACAACCCAATTTGATTTCTTAATGATCATAATTTGTTAAGTTAAATTAAATTAATTATTGAAATAACTAGATTTGAATCATTTTGTTATTTTATTATTTAAAGGTAGGTGAGGGAATTAATGAGAGGATAAGGCAGTTGGGAATTGAATGAGGGAGGGGGATTCGAGAGAGGAGGATAAGGAAGAGAGAAGGGGACTTGGAAAAAACATCTTTTTTTAGGAAATATCGGGAGAAAGAGGAAGGATAAAGGAGGAGAGTGGAAGGCAGAATTTCTTTTGGGGGGGTTTACTAGGGCACCGCCGTTGCTGGGATTTTGGGCTTGGGGGCCAAGAAATCTGATTTAGTGGAGCTAGGGAGCCGAAGAGACTCTATTCCTAGTTGGTTGGGAGGAAACAGTTTCAGACAATTTTAGTTTCAAGCTTTGGTAGCAGACTATTCAACAACTCAAAGGCCTTCATCTTCAAGAGATATTTTACTAGTCTACTATGTTGTTTTAATCAAGTTATAAATATTGAGATTTTGTTCTCAATGTGAACTATAAGAATTAAACTCCTGGAAATTGTTGTTAATAAGTTTATTATTAAGACTTACACATGGTATCTGATTACAATTGTACTTTTAGTTATGAAGCCCAGGGAATGGGTCTTACACTCTGCTTCTTCTCTCTGAGTGTAGAGGGTGGCATAGTGAGTCTCTGCAACCATTTTTATCTCCTCAAAATCATTGATGATCAATCCATCCTCCCGAGTGATTTCCAGTACATTATTTTTGGATTGTCATAGTTTGGCTTGGTTGTGAAAGAATTTGGTGTTTTTATCACCCACCTGAGCCAAAGGCTTCAGGATTTCAACCTCCAGTACTCTTCTTCCCTCTTTAATGCCTGTTGATATTGTCATTGAAGTTCCAATTCTTTTTTTTGAATCTGTGGTTACTTCTTATACTTCTAATTTTTTTTTGCAACTCTTCCAATTTACTTTTGATGAGTTTTTTCTCTTCAGTCGTGGAGGAAAGAGAAGACTTAGCCCATCGCCTTAGAGATTGTTTGACCAAAATAAGCTTATGCTCCCATATGTACACAGGTGTGCCTGGAATCCAAGAAGCTCAGGTTGAATGGATCAGATCAATCACTTCTTGGTGTTGGAGCCATTGAAGGTTAAAATGGAAGGGAAGTGATCCAGATATTTTCGACACGAAATGAGAGCGGAGATATAACACATAAATATTTAGAGATATTGCAAGAGAGACAACAATATAATAGAGATATAGCGGAAATAAAACAAGAGTCACAGATATACAGTAATACACGATTTCTATTAACGAAATAAATGTACAGAGACTGTAAAATACAGAGTGAAAGACTCGCTAG
>JASDQU010103985.1:367018-393914 GCA_032191745.1 Picea mariana | reverse complement strand
GTAGAGTACTAAGTGTATTATCATAAACATATTTCTAGTCTATGATTTTATCAAAGGCATATTGAGCCTTTCAGTACTTGTTCTTTGTATATTCCAATTGAATACCCAACTTTATTTGGACTCCTCTGTTCCTTTGAATTTCACTCAATACACCAAAACATCCTTTTTGTGCGATCATGAGCTCCTCGTTGGCAGCTTTGGATTCTTCTTTAATGGTGTCTAGGATGAAGGTCCCTTATTGGTTTTCTCCTATGGTCTTCTCAAGGGATTTATTATCTTGTTTCAATTTCAGTACTCTATCTTCTAGTTTTTCATTGTAGATGCTTACTTCCAAGCGTTCTGCTTGTAATCTTGTCATCTTGTGTGCCTGAGTGTGTAAATATTTCTTCTGAGTGTGTAAGCTTGGGAGCCTCTATTTCTTCCTGGTGTAATATTTGATTTACACTATCCATTTTGTCAAACTCAACATTCAACTTATTCTTATGGATCTATAATTCCTTATGCATTTTTTATTTATGTGGTTAATTTGTTGTGTTAACCTCTTTCTTGAACTCATCAGACCGATTTTGTTTTATTGTGTTTAGAGTTGTTTCAAGCTCAATTACCCTGGACTTGGATATATCTAATGCTTCTCCTAACTAGTATACTAATATAGCATTTGCACCTGCAAATTCATTAGAGTTGATGCAGTCTATATTGCATTTTCTTTTGGGTATGTGTCTTCCTTCAATTTTATGCTTCTCTCGAAGGATTCCTTATTGAGGGAAAATTGTCCCCTCCTTCTCTTGTTTTCTCTCCTCTTAATATATTTGGTTTTATTGTTGTAATAATACTCTGTTATAACCACTATAGCATCATACATGCCTAGTTCCTGAGATGTGTAAGAAATATTTCCCGACATGGTAGCTAGAGGAGTGCATTCTTCAATAGGGATGGTTATTATACTAGCACTTGGGTTGGCCACAACTCTGTTCAATTCGTCTTGTTTTTTCTTATTTTCTAGATCTGCTTCTTCCTCTACATTTCCTTGTAATTCATTTGCCTTCTATTTCTCCTCCTCTTCTTTCTTCTTTTTCTCTTCAGCTTGTAGCATCTAATCTTGGTTTATCTTCATCTTCCCTTCTCTTCTTTTCCAGCTCTATATTCTCTTTGGATTTGGTTTTTGTTTCAATGTTCTCTTTATTTTCTTCAGCATATTTCTTAAGTACTTCATCATTTTCTTTATTCTTGTCTTACTTTGCATGCTTCTTTTCCATTTTTGCTTTCTTCCTCTGCAAATACCTCTCTTCTACTTCCCTGGATTTATTGGCTTTGTCTTCAATTTTTTGTGCTTCTTCCGTTTCCTTGGCCTCCATCTTTTTTGTTTCATTTTCCATTAACATTTTGAATTGTTCTTTCACTGCATTCCTCTCTTCATCTTCTTCCTTTTGGATATTTTCCCTAGTTGGATCATCATTTATCCTCTCTAATACTTCTTTAAAAAATAAATCTCCTTTGAAAAGGCCTTCAAAAAAATTTACCTCATGGATGACTTGGTGTGTTAGCTTGACTAATTTAATATGGTCATACACTATGTTGTGAGGATCATTCCCTTTGAAGTTTCCTATGCATAAGAATATTTCCTTCAAATCCKTGGCTTCTTTCTTAGTGTGGSRTTTATTAGATAGTGTGTATACCTTCCTATGTGTAGTGGGAGGTGTGGTGGTCCATAACTTCCATAAATTCTAATGTAGGTGTAATACTTCTTAACATACCAATCTCCAATCCCCTTTATGTTAGAAAAAAAGAGGATCATAGAGCAATAAAATAAAAATGGATGTGAAAATAAAATACAGAAGATACACAATACAATAGAGACATAGTTATATGTGGTTCACCCAATGTAGGCTACATCCACCAGATAAATTTCCAGTCCTTCCTTTATTATTATCCATAAAATGAAGGAATACAACCTACAGCATACACATTGTAACTTCATCTTCTTTTCTCACAGCCTCCTCTCTCATAATACAATATTCACACATATATCGTCGCAATATAATTCCCTCATACCTAAAAGAGGTTTTACTTCTATGAAAAAAAACCCTAACATAAATTCTATCGTCATATTAGTGACCTTATAATGAACATTCCAAATTGACTATGAAATTACGATATTTTACAAGGCAATTTTCCAAAAACTTCTCTTCGGGGGGCTCCAAAATATTTTTCTCACCCTCTCCTAGTGACAGATGTGGGGGGTGGGAATCCCCCCCATTAGGAAATGAGATCCAAACATGGTTGAAACAAGACCTATAAATCAGAAAGATAATCAGTCTCCACAACCAACAATCTCCCACTTGGATATTGATCACAACAACTCCATTGTTGTTGTACCTGTTGGACTATGATCCACCTTGGACCTGGGAAGTTCTCATCTTCACCTTGATTCTTGAAGGCCAGCTAAAACTAAGCAGGAACTCAGTTTCTCTCCGGATACTACCTTTGTTAACATGTCTACAGGATTCTCGCTAGTATGTATCTTTTCCAAATTCAATTGTCCATCTTCCAAAATGGATCGTATGAAATGGTACGTGAGTTGTATATGTTTAGTCTTAGAATGGAAGGATGGTTTATTTGCAATATGAATGGAACTATGTCCATCACATTACAACCTTCTATTCGCATGTTGTTTTCCCAATTCCTCCATAAACCTTTGTAACCAAATCATATCTTTACTAGCCTCTGTAGCAACAACATACTTTGCTTCTATTTTTGAAAGTGAAACAACCTTTTGCAATTTCAAAATCCAAATTATTGTTGTTCCACCTATAGTAAAAGCATACCCTCTGGTGCTCCTCCCGATATCTTTATCACCTTCTATATTTGAATCAACATATCCCTGTAGAATAGTTTTTAAACCTCCAAAACATAATTCATGAGTAGTAGTACCTCTCAAATACCTGACAATTGACTTTAGCACCTCCCAATGTTCTTTCCCTAGATTGTTCAAATACATGCTCACAACTCCCACTGCATGTGCAATATCTGGTCTTGTGCACACCATCGCATACATCAAGATTCCAAATGTTGATGAATAAGGGACTTTGGACATGTATTCTATCTGCTCATGTGTCTTGGGATACATTTCCTTAGTTAACTTGAAATGCCTAGTTAAAGGTGTACTAAATGGTTTTGCATTATGCATTCTAAACCTCTCCAACACCTCTTTTTACTCTCCCTGAGACAATGTCAATTTGCGATTTTTCATTTCTCTTGTTATTTTCGTACCAAGTATTGGTCCTAAGGTTTGCACCTGACTTCTAAAGGGAAAAGTTAGGCCACCTATCAGTTTAGAATGATTTCTTCTTTTAACTTTTTGTTGCTTAGTTATAGGGTTATTCTATCAAGACAAAGGCAGGACTGGGTTGGCAGAAAGATATGGATGAGGGCCCTCCTTGGCCAATGGCACACTAATAACAGACCAATGAAATAATAGAAAATAGAGGGAAATAATAATCTGTTGCAAGAAGTTCAATACTTAAAATATCATTTCAAGACATCAAACATGTATCAAAACACAATAACTCCCACATGTTGCAGAAAACAAATCTTCACCAAAGCATTAGTTGTTTGACATGTTGCATATCAATAAAAATAAGCCATACAATAGCTGAAAGGAAATGAAATGTATGTTGCACGAATCAAAAACTGTATTCAAGATAAGAATGAAAACACATGAAGATTTGAACGAAACAATGTTATCAAGAGTATGTTCACCAGGTAGAGAGATTTAATCCATCCATAAAATGGGTCCAACCAATCTTTTGTATTGCTATTTTTTCCTCAAAAAATCTGACCTTTTCAATATCCAAAAACTAACCATTTAAAATAGTTGCAGAGGCTCTCGTCCTTAGAGGAATGAGTCCTAAATTTAGGGAACAATTCGTAAATAAAATAATTAACTTTACTAAGACACTGGACTTAATCAGCAAGAGTGGTTCTTATCACACACAGAAGACCACTCTCGCATCTAATCTAGGAAAATGTTGGACTTAAACAAATAAAACTATTATTGTCTCTGCGCCAGAACTGATGCATGTGTTGAAGGAACTGAGTGGCCGAAAATAGGCCTCGAAGTGACAGACCAGAGCTTTGTGTTGAACGATGGTATGTCTGCGAGCTGTTGGAGGCCACTGGAGATAACCAGTTGCATGATCATAGCTTGTTGAGGTTCTTCTGAGACTAATCTGCGTAGACTTGTGACTAAGACTTAACTCTTTGTCTATGCCTGAGATTTCGGAAGCCAAGCGCACTCTGTATTGACCCTATCAGATGCCATCTGTACTTGTGAAATAGCTTCGCTGGAATGGTTGTCGGCTATTGGCACAGGGGCAGACCCATGGTTCAACACTACAACAGTGCACCAAAAAAACCCTAACTACTGGCCCTTTCGACAACACCTGCGAAGCAGATGAAGTCTCACCCGAGGTAGAGGTAGGGGTGGTTGCAGCACTCAAGTGTCTGCAACCTTAGCTGGGACACAGATATGTGATTAAAATACTTAATAGAGCACTTAGCACTGTCATTTCATCATTATTTATCCAATATCTACTTCACAGATAAAACAGAGCATCACATAATTCACCCAGATCTAATGTATTTAAGCACTTAGCATAAATAAATGGCTCAGATCTGGAAGATTCAAGCACTAATCACATTCACCTATATCATATCTAACATCTAAATTCATCATAAGCATAAATCATAATTAGATCTATCTATCTATCTATATCAAGCACTTAGCAAATAACACATAAATATATCAGATCATCGCACAGAGAAGAATAACACAGAATTTACGTGGTTCACCCCCACCCTGGGGCTACGTCCACCAACTCTTCTTCTTTATTCGCTTCAATCAGTCATCTACATGCACAGAGCCACAAAAACCCTACTCCGCATAGGACATGAGATCTGTGTGCACCTCGCCAGATCCTCCTTCCCCAAGCTAGGTCTAGCACAAAGCCTTTCACAATCTGTTACAACCACTTGCACTTAGCTTTAAAAGTTTCTCACAATATGCATAGAGCATCTACAAACCATACTTGCACTTAGAACTTAGCTTATCATCCATACATCACATAGATGCCCCTTCTTACATTTCTTAGACATCTATTTATACTTTAAAAATAGGCCTAAACATGGGTAAACCCATGGGCCGACATCCCATACCCATTACATATTCCCAAATCCCAAAAAGAACCCAAAAAGGGGCCAAGATCTCACGATCTCTGCTTTGTCTTCGACAGGCATTCGAAGTCCCAAAATAGGTCAAACTTGACCAAGGATCTCCAAAAACTTGGTCAAGGGCCAACAAGCCCTCAACACTCACCTGTGACTCGTCCTGAGTCACTCTGGTCTGACTAGTTCTGCTTCAAATGCCTCGAGCTTGGCTCGAGCTGCTTCGACTTCTTGTTGTGCTATGGCCTTCTATTCAGCGAACTCTTCAATGACTGCATCATTGATAGGTACCTCTAGATGTTGTTTAGTTGTAGTGACAACCTGCTCTAGCTCTGCCCCTTGGCCTTCTACCTCTGTAAGAAATTGATAGGCCTTATCTTTTGTGGGTTGGAGCCTCTCTGTTACTTCCATAACTCTACTTTGGATAGTATGGATTTGTTGATGTGCAATGTGTTGCTCTTGGGAGTGATTCATTCTTTCCACGGTTAACAGGGACTTCAGCTGCGCATGTATCTTTTTGGCTTGATACTTTGCCTCTTGGAGTTGCGACTCCAGTGCCTTCAATTATGGGTTCTCTGTGAGTTGTTCATAGGTTTGGGCACTATGATCAGTGAGTTTCTTACATTCCATGGTAAGAGCCTTTAGGCTTTCAACTGCACTCATGGTAGTTGCTTCTCTTTGGTCTCTTACACCTTGTGGGGTCTCAAGTACAGTGCGTAGCTCCAAATCTACTATGAATTGTTGTAGTTGTTGGATGGCTTCTGTGAGTTGGTTCACCTGCTGTGTAACTCAGTCTTATGCCTTGATTTCTAATACTATCACAGAGTGAAGTGCTCTGTTGACCGCTTCTTTTACTTCGAGTTGCTCTGCGAGCAACTGTTCCTTTTCTTGTTGTAGCTATATTTTTTCTTGATCAAACTTCACTTGGAGAGAAATCGTTTCATGTTCTGCAGCATTTCATTGCTCTATAAGTGCTCCTTGTACTTGTGTCAAATCCTGGGTGGATTTCTCTAATTCTTCCTGTGCTCGTCGAAGGTGAGCTTCGACTGTATTGGCTATGCAGTGGAGTTGAGCTGGCTCATCTCCCAATTCTGGTTCTTCTGGCACAGTGGAGACTGTGTGGCTAGACTGTAGGGACTTCTATAACCCTCTGAGTTCAATCTCAATTCGATCATACATCTCCTCTTGCTTTGCATCTTCTTTCTTTGTTATTTCCAGCGAAGCATCTTGCAGGGCTTCTATGAGGAATTCGAAGTCATCGGAGGTGAGAACAGTCTGCATCTTGGTCATGGTGGCCTTCAATTTCTTCTGGAAGGAAGGTTTCATAGGTGAACCTTTCCTCTTCTTCAGGGGATCAACCTCGTCTCCTTGCATCTATTCAACTTCTTTGTCATATAACACTTTGTCGTCACCTCCTTGCTCTGGTGATATGGAAGCAGTTTTCACATATGCGCTGGCTAATTCTTGGACCTCTTCGGTCTTCTTTTTCTTGCTAGGTCTAGGTGTATCCTGCACAGTTTCTAGGCTATTGATGTTGGATATCTCCGTAGGGTCTTCTGGGATAAGGAGGTCCACCGACCAATCCTTGGTGATCTCTTCCAAGTCCTCCTCCGTCAGCTTTGACTGAAGTTGTTGCTTGTGTTCGTCAGCGCGTACTGTGATGTAAATAAAATGTTGATCAACATTGAACTTCATCAAAGGCCTAAACTGGTGCAGAGTGTTCGGATTCATGAGAGGCTCGGACTATATGGCTATCTTCAACTGATTGTAGTAGGTATGAAAAACAACGTTTGACTGCCACTGTTTATTCATATTTCTTTAATACCATAGTATACTGAACTTCGTAGCCAGTGGTTCAAATGGCTTGATGTCCGGGAAGGTCGTACCTTCTGGCATCTCCCAGGTAATAAAANTCATATCCTTAATCCTATGCTTCTATGCAGTCTAGTTCCAACTGGTTCACCAGGTACTTCGCCCAATTCATCTGAGGCCTTCTGCGCACTTCCCTGCAAGGTCGACTACAAAACCAGTGACTTGGGTAGGTTGGTTCTTTTGTACTAAATTCCCTGCAATCAACTGATAGGAGAGGCACACTGCACCACTCTGGATAGAATCTACCTTGTAGCCTCATGTTCCCTTCTCAACATTGCCATAAGTGTCCTTGATCTTCTGTGCTAGAGTGTGATCCATGGCTTTTCCGGGGTAAAACTCTTGTGGATCAGGTCCTTGGATACTCAAGCCTGTGATTTGATTGATCAGCATCAGATCAACTATTATACAAAGCTTTAGCCACAAATAGCCACCATGGTAACAAGACAAGAGCAACTTGACACATGCATTCACCTCCTAGTGTCTTCCGAAGTGGGGAATCTTCATGACGTTCAGCAGGGTGGACTGCGCAAGGTTCATAGTCCACGACTAGGGGATTATCTTTGAATTATTCCCCTTAGTTCTATTTAGGTACTTATGTGGGTTGAGAATTTTATAGACTTTGCGATCTCCAAGGTTGAAGTCGCTAAAATTCAACGCTGCAATCTTATCTTGGTCTGCTCGAACTGCGCCTATCCCCTTCGGGAGGTACGTCGTAACCAAGGTGTATTTGAAGTCTCTGAGCACGTTGTCTCGATTTACTACTCCGCTCAGAGGTGGTATATAGGTGGGTAATATGGTCGGGATCAATTTGGCATTCGCTAGATTATCCCTGTGCTTGGTTCTCTTTCCATATGATGGTCGGGATGTTATGGCTCCAAGAGCAGTGGACAGAGAGGCTGGCAGTCATCTCATCAAAGATGCTTGTACACCTGTAGACATCGACATGACTCTTCCAGTCATGAGGTCGATCAGAAATTCTTCAACAGCTTTCTCTACAGTGCTCAACTCGTCCGACATACATACTGAGGGTTAACAATCTCGGGTTCGGGCAGTAACTTAGACACAGTAATGGGATAGAGAGTAAGAGATGATGATCATTGTGCAAAAGAAACTTAGTTTCTGGGCTCAAACTCTCAGTTGGAAAAAGTGTTCTCGGTGCATGGCGTGATGGGATAAATATGTAACTCGGCAACGGGTCACTTTTAACAGGTATGAAGCCTTCATTAACTCTATTATGTCCATTATGGTGCGGTCCCAATGGTCGGATGGCAAGTTGTTTTTCCATAAATGTCTTTCTACCCGTTCGGAGCGTTGGTCTAATGGTTATAATGTCCCCAATGGCTATATTGCTTTGCCATGGCGAAGTGCTATGTGTCACTGTTATGATATCCCAGCGAAGATCCAATTTTACAAATTTTCATTCTACGAGGTTCCCTCTTGAACCTTATGCAACTTGTTGATCTTATCTTGCTTCTTACTTAGCTTTCTAGCCTTATTCCCAATGAGATTCGTCTCAGTATGCCTTTTTCCATTCTGATTCTTACCTCTTTTGGCATAGTTACTTCACGTTGTGGAGATTCTTTCCTAAGATTTGAGGGTGATCCTTCTTCTTTATCTGGAATAGGTACTTCAATCTTCTGTGGGTCTTCTAGTGTTCTTGTAACTTCGGCATCCAAGTCTCTAGTGTTAAATAGCTTCGATTTGTTCTTATGTTCTTCAATCAAGTGTTCGATCCTTCTAGTCATGAATTCTTTTAACTCTTGCTTCTTCTGCTCTAAAATTTATTCTTCTTCTTGCCTTCTAGCCTGATCTCTTTCAATCCAAGGTTTTCCTAATAGCATTGTAAATGTAGCACTGTTCTCAATAAATTTAATAATCTCAAAATCTTCTTCTATCTAAGTTCCATTGTCATTCATAGGTATCCGAGTGAGCTTTCCACATAGGTTTATCAGCTTTCCTTTGAATATTCCTATTCCTCCTAATGAAGGAATCATAGTAGACCTCCCTATAGCTTCCCAAGTTCTCTTTGTCATGATATTCACATGTTTCCTCATCTAGAACACAATCAATGTCAAAGTCTCCTATTCTTGCTTCAAGGCATTCTTTTTCTTTGAAGATCTTTGATAATCTTACATGTCGGTGGTCATTCGGGGTTTCTTTCATCTGTAGCAATACTTTCTCTGATTCTTTATGGGGTTCTGTCATAATCTTAGTTTATGGGTCTATCCTAGGGTTTTCTTGTCTCATGTTCATTTCTTCAAGCTTAGCAATCATTCTAGGACAATCCAATACTTCATGGTCCATAGATTTACAATGAAGACAACTAGGTCTTCTCCCAGGGAATTCCTTAGCAAGATGTCTTAGTTTTCTGCAACTGTAACAGAGGGTCAATCCTCTCTTTCTTGTAAATGATCCCCAGCCTTTCTTGCACTGTGCGCTAGGATCATGGTAGCTAACCTGCAAATATTTCTTGCTAGGGTCCTGCATACACTTATTAGTCCAAACATTCTTTCTATGCATAGGTATAACATATTTTTCACTATTCTTATCAGATCTACTCATATCAAATATTCTTTCATCTATTAGTACCCTAATTTTCAAGCTAGGATAGAATCTATCAAACATACCTAGATCCATACTGTTGAAACAAAAATTTCCACTTATCTTACTTCTACAAAGCACAAAGCTTTCAGATCTAGAACTTTTCAATATTCTTACATTTATCAGAGCACAAAGCTTTTAGATCTAGAACTTTTCAATATTCTTACCTTTATCAGAGCACAAAGCTTTCAGGTTTTACCTCTTTTCTTTAGATCAGACTTATTTTCCTTAGCACAGAGCTTGTTAAACTAAGTAGAGTGTTGCGCACTAGAGAAATAGATCTACGCACAGAGCTTTCACAATTTCAGGTCGGATCTTTGCACAAAGCTTATTCTTCCTCAGTTCCCAGCAATCTGTTGACGGGCGAAATTGTTCGTCCGTCAACTGAGAGAGTGGAACCGGTCTGAGGTTGTCTAAATAACCCAAGCCGTTTGGAATGAACCACCCTAACGGGTTTAACGGCTCAGTTGGCCGCCCTAAGGTCCTAAGAAAAACGAAAGAGAAAACTAACCTAAACTAACTAATCTATCTAAAACAAATAAAACAAACTAAACTAACTAAAACTAATAAAACAAACTAAAACTAAATACAAGAAACTAAACTAACTAATAAATAAAAACAAACTAATACACTAATCTAATTAAAACAAACTACTATATAAACTAAAATTAAATACAAATTACACTAACTATTCTACTAATTACTATTACACTAACTTTAACAATTAATCGTCTAACTACCAGTTTAATACAGCTTATTCACAAATATACAATATACACAACTGGCAAATTTAAATAAAACATGTAAAACTCATATGCTTTCTGTCCTAAGACAGCCAAAGATATTTTTGATTTTTTGGTTTTATGAATAAGAAATAAACTTACTGAAATTAAACGATCTAATATATTTACTGAAATTAAACGATCTAATATATTTACTGAAATTAAACAATCTAATATACTAACTCTAACTAAACTAATATCTGAACTAAACTACTAATAAAAACAGTAAACAAACAAGCGACTAACTGACCTGGAAGCGCTCCTAATTTGTCCTACGTATGATGACTTTGAAGCTGGTCGGAGGAAGTAAACTCGCACCGGTTAATCCAAAAGCTTCTCGTAAACGATAGGCTATGCTGCTCTTTGAGTTGTTTACAGGACAAACAAGCCATAAAAAATCATAACAATTATATGATTTATAAATCTCTGCAATAAGGGAAACCTGTTATGCAAAAACATATATTTAATAATTCAACTTATGAAGAAGAGAAATCTGTCGTTCACAAACTGAATCTAGCAATTGCTATGTTTTTATGTGCTGGAAGAAATTAGATATAGATTACAGTGATTAAATTATATCATTTGCACATGATTAAGATAGCTAAAGTAGTCATTAACCAGATACAAATTGATATACACAACATGAAACAAAACATTGATATAATGAGAAGTTAAAGCTGTAACAAAAGAACAAATTCTGCTTCGGTCTGTATTAAAACTCCATATCCTTGTTCTCCCACGAATGAGGAGGCCTTATTACAAAAATGATAGGTATTTATAAGTCTCTCCACAGGGTAAAACCTCCCTGTGGATAATATCAAATTGTTTTACATAATCTGGGAGATATCCCAAAATCAACTAAACTAGGAAACTAAAATGCAAGTGAAATATTTCAAATATCCCCTAACTGCTCTTCAAATCCACTGCAATTTCGAATTCATCTGCAATAGACCAAAAATATCAAATTAGAAAGATATTTTATTAACAAAACAATAAAAATCTAATCTTACAGACTTAGCTACAGAATCATCTGATTCTGTAGCTAGTCTAAAATAGCATACAGGACCAGAATCGAAATCGAATCAAATCTTTTTAAAAGAATCAAATCCAATTTTCTTTCAATAAACATTAAAAATGAATCACTAATGATTCAAATGATTTTATCATTCAAATTAAACAAAATCAAAAGTGATTCAATCGAAACAGGGATAAGAATACTCTATTTTTCTTTTACCATAAAATAGGGTCAAACCGTAACAAGATTGTTTCATATCAAATGAAATTAATAGTGATTCATATCGTATGAGATATGATCTAATCCAACACAATCATAATCCATTTGTTATGGCTATAATAATGTAGCATAAGATTTATGTTGTTTTAATTAAATACAAAGATGGAAAGACTGTTACGATTATGGGTAAATAAAATATTCATAACAGCATCAACCAAAATTTGCCATAGATTTCAATCGTTGAGCGTTACACAGTCAATAGACAGGATCAAATAGTGATCACAACCATCATCAGATAGACAGAAGTGATAATCGTAAACTGGGCAACAATCGAAACAAATCGTGACTGAGTTAAATATAGGAACAAATCGTGATCCTGGGTATAGTCACTTTCGTTCCTCAAATCAAATTTAAACAGTATATTCATTGCAATATGAATCGAACTGATAACATGGTGGAGTAAACCAACGCGAATCAACCGACTGGGTATAACTGTTATGATTCGTATCTATTCACGATTTGGGTGCATATAAAACAGAATCATATTAAACATAATCCAAACTGTATTCGAKCTTGGTCGAAARTCATATGTAMATAAAACYGTAACAGTTAACCATATCACAATTGTCACCAAACATAGCATATACATTATAATGAAATCAAAACGAAATGTGATTGTGTTCAGAATCGAATATGAGAAACAGCTTGTGTTTATAATAGATACCAACGACTTCAATCGACAGCAGAGCATCCAATTTAAGCTAAATCAAACCAATCCAATCCATACCACGATCAATCAAATCGAAGGAAATCCAATCAAATCTAAACTAGTAAAACGAAATTCGATTTATCAAAACAAAACTATGTACATGATGCATATAATGTGACAAAGCAAATCCACGCTATAGACAGAACTATTCAAAGAATTCGAATTCGTTATATAAACAAATGATAGAACATACCAGTGAGGCTGCTATCATGCCAACTTTGAATTCATGATCGTTGTAGCTGATTCAACATTTTTAAACAAGATAGAGCCTGTCATCCTCTATTTCTTATCAGTGGCTTGCAACTTAGCCTTTTGACTGGTAAGTCGTGCAACCTGGTCCTCCAAAGAGTGAATTCTCGACTGCAGCATCGGCACATCAAGATAATACCTCTCTAACCACGAGCTACATTGATCACAGGATGGCACTGTAGGTTGAGGCAGAGCAGGAGAGGGTTTTGCTGAGTGACCGGGGGTTTCACAAGGCAGCTTAATGCTTGGGTAGTTAGGGTCGTTTTGTAAGCAAGGTGGTAGGTTTGAAACAAAGTCATATGAGGGTTTGGCACACAAACCTTCCGAATAAGGATATTCACTAGCCAGGAAACGCTCCACTTCCGAGTAGAAGTCTTCACTTAATACGATAGGGTCAGGGTTGACAGGAGGTTTCGGCTTGTTCCTCGCCATCCGAGAAATTAGACAGGCATTCTTTTTGCCTTTGGCGTTTGCATTAGGTTTGGCTTTAGGCCTTTTAGCCATAGTCTTGACAGTCTCGACATCCTTGGTCACAGAGTGGGGTAGGTTGATAGGTGAGTCGGGTAAGTGTTTAGGTAACAGAATGCTATAGGGTACCAGGGTACAGTCTTGTCTTCGCCCTCTACAGGCTTGTCAACCTGTGGAGGGTTTGAATCTTCAAAATTATTGTGTGCAAGGAAATCATTCCAACAGTCTCCGTGTAACCCCAAATGACAGACAACAATCATTTTAACCAGCCCATAGTGAAAGAGGTTGCTATCAGCCTGGTTCCTCTTATATTTCTTAGACATTTTAAACAGGCTTCTAAGCAGATAGTAAGGCATATTGAGCTCAAAACCCATAAAAACCATAAGCAGACGAAGGTGGTGTAAGAAAACAAACCCGTACCGACCTTTGCAAGTGATAAACTATTTGATAATCATCAACAACTCATGCCAACGTTGTTTTAGCATGGTCACGGGAAAACCCTTATCACAGGAGCTAACCTTACGTGACTGGAAGAGCAGAGTCCAAGGGACCTCTTCCACTTTGAAATTCTTGGACCATCATTGTCCAGTGACAGGCAAACCCATAGCAAGACTTACAAATTTCTCATCAATTTGCAATTGAACATCGCCGACCTTGTCTCGACAGCCATCAAAGGTCAATGCGAATTGTCGGGCAACGCAGAGGTTAAAACCATCAAATTTCTGTATAAACGGAAGCCATCCAACTTCCTCAAGGTCATTGCAGGCACTGTCAAACATCAACAGAGCCTGGCTACCATTGGGTTCAGCCCTCACGACTGGAGCCATGGTACGAGCACATGGTAATGGTTTGGTTCGAAAACACCAACAAACAGGAGCAGAGTCATTCGGTCTAACCACTATGAACGATCAAAGGGGAAGCATTAATGTGCGCATGCGAGGGTGGTGGAATCACTTACCGCCATGCATAATAGTAATGGCAAAGTACAACTGGCGATTAATCCTTTGTTCAATCAATCATAACATAGTTCAAACCATATCATTCGTATAACCAAAGAATCAAATGATGAGTAATATGCCAATGCGCCATTAACCATAGATTTTCAAACCATTGTCATTCAACGTGGAAACAAACCCAAATGTTAAATATGCGCCATCGTATAAGTGTGTAATCAAAGTTTTTAAAACATGGTGACAATTGATTTCATAAAATTGACAAGCCAAGAGCTATATAAATTTTAACATAAGGATCACATTATATATATAAAAATAAAAATAAACCATGACCCCTATGTAATTCAATGACTAGGCAAGTCTCAAAAATATAAATCCATATGCTCAATGCCTTACCAGTTTAAATAAAAATCAAGTTGCGCAATCAAAGTAAGAATAGGCAAATAGGCATAGTTCGAAAAATCCTTACAGCCACTTAATGATAAACCAAAGGTAAATGCCACTCAAAATATCAATAAAAGATCATGACAGTTCAAATAACGATGGAGGAGTTTTCACACTTACAGTCGTGAAAACTGAATGGAGATCAATTTACAAGTGTCGCAAGAAATGAAAATATCATTTATTTGCAAAATGCAACGACAATTTGAAGTTCAAAAGACATAGGTGTAGGCAGCTTATAGGGCAATAGAAAAAATTGTATTGGCTACCAACACAATCACAGTTTCAGTCCCGGAAATGGAACCATTTGTTGGCACAGGGGCAGACCCAGGGTTCAACACTACAACGGCGCACCAACAAAACCCTAACTACCGGCCCTTTCGGCAACACCTGCGAAGTAGATGAAGTCTCACCCGAGGTAGAGGTAGGGGTGGTTGCAGGACTCAGGTGTCTACAACCTTATCTAGGACACAGATCTATGATTACAATACTTAATAGAGCACTTAGCACCATCAGTTCATCATTATTTACCCAATATCTACTTCGTAGATAAAACAGAGCATCACAGCATTCATCCAAATCTAATGTATTTAAGCACTTAGAATAAATAAATGGATCGGATCTGGTAGATTCAAGCACTAATCACATTCACCTATATCAGATCTAACATCCAAATTCATCATAAGCATAAAGCATAAAAAGATCTATCTATCTATCTATATCAAGCACTTAGCAAATAACACATAAATACATCAGATCATCGCACAGAGCAGAATAACATAGTATTTATGTGGTTCACCCCCACCCTGGGGCTACGTCCACCAACTCTTCTTCTTTATTAGCTTCAATCAGTCATCTACATGCATAAAGCCACAAAAACCCTACTCCGCATAGGACAGGATATCTGTGTGCACCTCGCCAAATCCTCCTTCCCCGAGATAGGTCTAGCACAAAGCCTTTCACAATCTGTTACAACCACTTGCACTTAGCTCTACAAGTTTCTCACAATATGCACAGAGCATCTACAAACCATACTTGCATTTAGCACTTAGCTTATTGGCCATACATCACATAGATGCCCCTTCTTACATTTCTTAGACATCTATTTATACTTTACAAAATAGGCCTAAACATGGGTAAACCCATGGGTCAACATCCCATACCCATTACATATTCCCAAATCCCAAAAAGGGGCCAAGATCCTGCGATCTGTTCTTCATCTTGCGCTCTATCTTCGACAGGGAGTCGAAGTCCCAAAATAGGTCAGACTTGACCAAGGATCTCCCAAAAATTTCTCAAGGGCCAACATCGGCCCATCGGGCACGAGGGGATACGTGGAGGCGAGCATCCAATCAGGAGACGGGATGAATGGACGCAAGGGTAGATGACATGTGAAGACAGATGTCAAAGTGAGAGGAGGTGTGAATACGGTGGAGGTATCAAGAGTATGGATTTGGTGATGTGTAGTAAAGGATAGAGGTGGCACGTAGAGAGAGGAGGAGTAGATAGGTTGGAAAATGAGTGGAGAACAGGTGGAAAAAGGCGAGAGGGGGCGGTATTGAAAAACAACCCAGGAGGAACTCGGAGGAGGGGGTAGGCGGTAAGCGGATTAGAGAGGGTGGGATCTGAGTTCTTGAGGAGCCGCCATGTTAGGTAGAGCTCNCATCATTAAAGGTAGAATGGTCAGGCAAGTCTGAGTTGCGACAAGGACTGTTGATCTGGAGAGGTGGGCCACTGTCGATGAAGATCAGTGTGGGGCTTAATGGAGGACAAGTGTCAGGGGGTGAGAGGAGCGAGAGTAGTGAGTGGGATGAGTGGAGGTGATGTGGAGGTGACACGGTGATCTGATGTCATTCAAGCACGTGATTGCGGGAGCTATTGAGGGTGGTTTGGATTCATACCGCCTTTGGGCCCGCAATCCACCACAAGCTGCCACGTACCTTTCCAAAAATACCATGGTTCCAATTGCGGGACCGCTTAGGAAAATTAACGCTCGAGTAGTTTATGTCCCTGCAATGAAGCGTGGTCATCGATATGATGATGATCTGTGATTTGGGTGATATTTACCTACTGCAAGAATCGACGGTTCTCATTGAATTGGGATCAATGGTCCAAATTCACTTCAGACTTTTGGGCTTCGGATGTTTTGAATGTGAAACAGAAAAAATCTTCTGGAGGAAAATCTTCGAAGTGAATGATCTGTCGCCACGTGTCATGATGAATGAATTGTCCAGATTATCTTTGGAAGTCCAGGCTTTGGGAGTTTCAAATGTGAAGCATGAAAAACCTCCTGGAGGAAAATATTCGAAGTGAATGATCTGTTGTTGCGTGTCATGATGGATTAACGTTCCAAATTCTCTTCAAAAATCCAGGCTTCGGGAGTTTCAAATGTTAGACTTGGAAATCTCCTGGAGGAAAATCGTCGAAGTGACATGGTGGCCTAATGTCATATCACATCACGGCTGTTGATGTGTCCTGGAAAGAAATTTGACACGTGTCACGTGGAAATGGGCAAATGACACAACCAAATGACCTGGGATGAATGCCATGTGTCATGACTCATGAGTGTGCCACGTGTCTCGACTGCTAGTTGTTACGTGCTTTGGGACTTCGGCTCTCTGGGTCTTCGGAATTCATCTCTTCGGGACTTTCGAATGTGAAACATGAAAATATCCCAGAGGAAAATCCTCGAAGTGGATGATGTATTGCCACGTGTCATGACTGACGAACGGTCCAGATTCACTTCACACATTCGGGCTTCGTGAGTTTCGAATGTTTTTGCTTTGAAATCTCCCAGAGGAAAAATATCCAAAGTGGATGATCTGCTTCCATGTGTCCTTTTCGATGGATGGTCCAGGTTCACTTCGGACGTTTGGGCTTCGGGAGTTTTGAATGTTGGTGCTTTGAAATCTCTCGAAGTGGCACAGGCCCGTAGTGACGTGGTAGGCTCTTGGGACTTTGGGTCTTCAACAACTCAGTACTTCGAACTTGATATTAAAACCCATGCGATTATGGAACCCAAATGGATGAGATTCATTGATCTATTTGACCAGATGGATTTCGGCCGTCAAAAATTAACCTTTTTGTTCCCACAGTCTGAGCCTAAAAATTGTTGCTCTGGATTTTTGAGTTGTGTGTACGAGCATTTCCTGTGCATACAAAAATGCTTGGTCGACCTATTGTGAGCTCAATCCACGGAAAATGTGATGACAAGTAATTCAAACCAAATACGACGTATATTTCATCCTTCAATAAAGATAGAAAATGAAATGCACAAAGAAACAAATAGGAAAGAAGCAAAGAAGAACCATGTCACTCAGTGATGGGAAAATGACTTAACCAACCAGAAAAAGGAAAAATTTATGAAGGCATAGGGAAAAAGAGAAGAGAGGTGGTGGATGCAGACCTAGGTTACAACATTGTCTCCAACTAGAGATAGCTCATCCCTGTGAGGTGCTAAGAAATGTAGATCGGTGCCTTGAGATTAGATAACGGCTCTTACCTTTCATCACTTACCCTCGTTTATGTTTTCCAGCTTTGCGTATCTGTTACTGTCCTTAAGCCATGCATTTAATTGAATTAAAAGTTGAAACTGCACCCCAGTGCCTCATTGGGCTATGGAATCTTTATTCACACAACTAACTAATCAAAATCAATAATAAAAGGAGTGTTTATGGTACAAGAGAGGCCTCCCCCCCATTCTCAAAAAAAATAGTGTTTCAAGAAGCGCCCATTTACTAGGCCTCCAAAGATCTTTGTAGCTTCCAAATTGTGCAGGATGAATGTGTTGTTGTTCATAACTTCAACCACCTTAAAAGGGCCAAACCAGAGGTTGTTGAATTTACCATGCTTGGACTTGTCATCCCTTCTGGCATCCCACCTCAAAACCAGGTCACCTTCTTGAAAAATCTCCTTCTTGGTTTTCTTATCAAAGGCTGATTTGATCTTGCTATGGTATGCCTTTGTTCTCTGATCAAGTGCCTCTCTTCTCTGTTGAACTTATATAATCTGGAAGATGCTCCATTGGATTTCATTGGGCTCTTCAATATCCTCCTACAATAATTTCAGGACTAGTATACCGAGCTGAGTAGGGAAAACAACGTCTATGCCATAAACATGCTAGAATGGTGAGGTTCCTAGAGACTTCTTCGTGTTGATCATGTCAGCCCATAAGGCATATTTGAGTTTAGAGTCCCAGGATTTCTTTATTTCATTCAACAACTTTTTAATGATCCTAACATACCTATATTTATGTTCTGCATCCAATGCTTTGGACAGCTTGATGATCTTGGGATTCTTAGTGGTCCCAATATTGCACTATGTCACCTCCTCTTCTTGATTCTTCATGGCAGCTCCTTTGTAAACAACATTGTTGTCGAACAATCTTTCCAATGGTACTAGTCCTCTTGGAATGTGATTGGTTTTCAGCTCTACAATATCATGCCCAGCCACTGTCTTCAGCAGATGAGAAGATTGTTGATCTTCTAATTTCTCATTTCCATCTTCTTGACTTCCTTAATCAATTGAGATATTAGAGAATTCATCAATGGTGTGAAGAAATATCTGCAACTCAAAATCATCACTAAATACTTTCCAGTGCTTTATGTTGTCTGGTATGGTTGTTCTATGTCTGATTTCCACCTGATATTTAATATTTGGGCCAATGGGATGCATGAACATGCTGGTAGCTAACGCTAGAGAATCAGCTTTCTGATTATGTTCTCTGGGAATGAAAGAGAGGTTAAATGCTAGAAATAAATTATCGATCAGGTCCCATACCTCGTTCTTGTACTGCTTGAGCCTCTGTTGCTTAGCTTGATAGATATTTCTCACTTGATTGATGGCCAACTCAGAATCACCAAAAACTACTAAGCAATCAATGGCCATGTCTTTGGCAGCACTCATTCCCAATACCAGAGCTTCATATTCAGCTATATTGTTAGTAGTCTCAAACTCTAGCTTATAAGAGAGGGTTATAACTTCTTTTGAAGGGGAAATGAGGAGAATACCTGCACCAGATCCTTCTTTTGATGAAGATCCATCGAAACACATCTTCCACACTTTGTTTTGTTGACCAGTCATTGGCGGATCTCTGCGTTGGCTAACCGATATTTCAGGTTCATCGTCATCTAAATGAAAAACAGATGAACCAATCCCATCCTCAACAGCATAAATGGGTTGATTTCTTGGGTTCTGATGATCAATGACTATGTAGGCTAACCTTACCTCTATGTATAGCCTCCTGTTCTCACCACCAAACACAGGAATGGTGGCATATGTGAGTTCCATTTGCAATGATCCTCCAACCTTCTTAGCCCAAGTTATGGATAATAACATTCCAAACTTTAGGGGGATGTCGGCCACCACAATGTCCATCACTACACTCTTCATGGGTAATTGTGCTAGAGAAACCACCATATCCTTTATCAATCCCAAGAATTTTACTTTCTTGGAATCAAAGGAGTACAGGTCTTGGTAAGGCTTGGTAATCTCTAGACCTAGTTATTCCATAACAACTTTGGGCATGACATTGTGAGAGGCTCCTGAGTCCATAAGACAGTTGTGCAGGATCTTATCATGGACATTCAGAGATATATAGAAAGGAGGAGAAGAATCAGAGACATCCGCAATGTGTGGACCCATAGTAATGGTCGGGTTTTCATCCTGTAGACTAATGACATCAGAAGATACACTAGAAGGAGTAGGTTGCAAAACTTTCATGATGGATTCCTTGAAAGGTTCATTTTTTAAGAATTCTGTCAAAGGGATAGGAATATTGATTTTTCTCATCTCATGTTCCAAGATGAAAGAGTTTGGTGACTTATCAGCTTCCTTTGTTTCAGGGGCAAGAGGTTTTGATAGTGGAGATGATTGAGTTTTATATGGAATACCGTTATTTGGATCTGGCTTGAGAGGGGCTTCTGCTTGTTTGACTTGATCGAAGGTGGTGGATTTGGAAGCTCCATTTCTCGTCCTCAAATTGTATTTCTTCTTAGGTTGACCTTGAATAACTCCCTCTTCCCCTATCTGATCATCAAATTGATTTGAAAATTGTGCTACCTCATATTCTTGTTGTGTTAAGTGACTGGTATAATAATTTGTCTCATTGAAAAGCATAGCAGTACCGTCCACAACATCATTGTTTGCATCTATCTCCTCAATCTGATTGTTTTAGAAAGGGGGCACTACCCTTTGATCATTAGCATTTCTCCTTTCTCTCTGCATTACTTGAGGAGCATCATTAGGCCTTCTGAATTGGTTATGATTTATATTACCACCCCTTGAAAGGTTCTGTTTGGATTTTTGGATTCCCATTTTAGCTTAGCTGTCTCAGAAGTCAGATCCTTCAAATTCTTAGTCATCTCTCCAAGTTTGGGATTAGATGTAGCTAGGTTAGAGGAGGTAGGGGAATCCTCTCTCTGTTTTTTCTTCTCTTTTTCATATCTATTCTTTAATCTGTCTGATGCCAAAATATTAGATTCAATTTCAATGGTTGCTTCTTGCATGGATAACAATGTGGTTGATCTCCTCTCTCTCAGGAGGAGGGAGAATTCTACATCAAATTCATTACCATAAGTGATCTTGGTAGAGGCTTCAGTTGGTTTGATTTCATCTGGGATTCTACCATACATTTTATTGAATCTCTTGGTGAAGTCTGAAATAGATTCACCATTTTTCCTCTTTAGAGCCCCAAATTCAATGATGTAATAGAGATAATCTTTCCTATATTCCCATTTCTTTATAAAAGCTTCATCTAACACCTCAATATCTGCAATGGAGGTTGGAGGAAGACTTCTAAACCATTTTATGACCTCCCCATCTAGAATCTGTACAAACAACCTCATCCACACATCTGAATAATCAATGTTAAAGTTGTCTGCAAAACTGTAAAAAGGATACCAGATGTTCTTCAGCAGTTATTTCACCCTCCCCATTATATCTTGGCAGACATTTCATGTAATCTGCAGTTAAGAGTGCATGTAAAACTACAGGTAGCACTAAGGGTGCATATCTGGCAGCAATTATGACATCCATCCTATTAACGCCCATGGCTTGAACAATAGGAATCTGCAAATTTATGGGAGATACAAGAGTGGATGCAGGACTGGATGTTGAAGTGGAATTAGGAGTAGGAGATGTCTGAGCCCCTTTGCAATTATGATTCTCAGGGATAGCGAATTCAAGTTGCCTGTGATGATGGTTTGAAGTATTATCTTGGTGTGCAGTTTTTCCCTTGAGGGGGGGAGTGTATCTCTGAGCTACAGTGGATTTCCTTAGTTCTCTTTCTAGTTCAGAGCCTACTGTGTTATTCTCAGGGCTAGAATCAGCCTTCTTGGCTTTGCTATTTTCAGATTTGGATCTATTGAATCCCTTTATGGGCGCCAGTATTTCTTTTTTAGATTTTACTCGGTGAAGTCGCCACGTGAAAGATGGAAGTTTGTTGGTGTCTGATATTTGTTCACCATCAAAGGTCAGAGATGATCAATTGTCGTTCTCCCAGGGAAATATATTTCATTACTCCGTTCCCTAGAAACGGCGCCAGAATATGTTGGTCCTAAGCTCTGCACCTAACTGCTAAAGGGAAAAGATAGGCCACCTGTCAGTTTAGAATGATTGCTTCTTTTAACTTTTTTTTGGTTGGTTATGTTGGCGATGGAAGTCACTCCTGGATTGCGGCAGGATCAAAGCCCGATGCCCATCAGTTTTATGTCACGGTAGTTTTTAATGGGTGATCAAATGGGTAGAGACTCGAGAAGATATCACTCTAACTCAAGGGCTAGGTCCGGCATGTAAGGAACAAAGGAGGTCTTGATCTAACTTCAGTCAGTAGGTTGATTTGAAAATGAGCAGGTTGAAGACTTGGTGGGAGGAGTGGACAAGCTACCTCAGGAAACAAACCTTTCAGTAATTTGTAGAAGAAAAACTTTGAATTTGAGATCCTCTGGTTTAGGGCTTCGAGAACCTGAAAGGGGGACTTGACTGGATTCTCCAATTCCAAGTCGTTCAGCGCTTAAGGAAATCACAAGGACCGATTAGAAACAATGCAACTGTTACAGTGATCCAATCTACATCATCCTATAACAGTTACAACTCGACTGGATTCTCCAATTCTGAGTCGTTCTAACATAGTGTAAACAAAGACGTGAAAGAAACTGACATTCATAGGACAAGAAGTCTCAAGAGTTCATGCATAACCAGAATAGCAGTGCTTCATTAAAGTTTTACAACCGGGAGCCTTGCTCAGCCATCGATGCCTTGAAAAATATCAAAACTAAGTATATATACTCCCAAACATTTTCCCAACAGAGGCTTACTGGACTTTTGGGCTGAGGAGTCTCTTCAATCAAATCTGGCCTGCACTCCTCTGTCATATGCCACCTTAATTCTGCATGGATCGCGCCAGAGGGTAGCTGAGCCCTTAAATGTTGAATTAGCGTGTGCAGACTTCCCTGGCGAGTTGAGGACTCGAAGTGGCTTCCATGAGAAGAACCAGTACAGAGGACCTTCTCGGGTAGACTTTCATCCGGAACATCCATACTTTGCAATTAATGAGTGAGGCAAGGTCTCAACCACCCTTCCTCTTCTTCATTCATTCCCAGCAGGTATTGAGATTTAGATCACGTCGAAACAACGTCTGGAGAACACAGTGCCCCCATTCTGGAACTGAATTCGGCGCTTTTGGCCTCCCCTTCGTACAGCCCTTTCTACTTTCTCGAGTGACCACGGGCCATGACCTTATGCCTATTTTCCAGAGTGCTTTCGGCGTTTCAGGGTTCGTGGATAGGAAGGAGCAAGTCTTGTTTCTTCAAAATCGCGATGGGTGAAATGTCGGGAGAACCTAACGGTCGCCACGTGTCCCCCCACTGATCCAAGGATCTTGAACTGATTCGGCAATACCGTGGGCCCGGCTTGTCAAATGATAAACATTATCGCCTCTCCTTAGGCCTTCTCCTCTGTGACCAGACGCCAAAACCATGAGCCCAGTTCTGGGCGCTTTCGACGTTTCGGGATTCGAGGTTTCAAGAGTTGAAATGACGAGGTGCGCTTACCCCTCAAATTCCTGAATGCCAACGTGACACAGATGTGCACCGTGCGTCCTTCAGATGAACGACCCAGATAGTATTCGCTATTATAAAGGGGCATCCCCCCGCTTACAGGCTCGCTTGGTGTGACCTGGTGCTAGGACCGTGGGCTCGACTCCAAAGGTGCTTTCGGCATTTCACCGATCGTCGATTTCAGTTGTAGAGAATGGGAGGCCCCTTGTCTCCCGAAACACTAATCCGCGATACGCCGACTGACTGCCACCTGTCTCAATTGGATCGAACGACCCAGATTTACCTTGAACTATGGGCACTACCCTTCGTGCTAAATCCTGGGCAACTTGACAGCCTCGAAAACCTGATGATCGTCGATTCGCTTTGCAGTTGAATCTCGGCGGTTGACAACCAACACTTCGCCCGCTCGCTTGACTCGCAACTGGAAAAGGGATTCTCCCGTGCTGTGCTCGGGCGCTTCCCATGCTACCTGCAGACCTGGGTACTCTTGTGCCCAATGACAAAAATTGTCACTAACAGGTTAGAGGGTTGTTCTATCAAGACAAAGGAAAGGTTGGGTTGGCAGAACAATATGGATGAGGGCCCTCCTTGGCCGATGGCACACTAATGACAGACCAGTGAAATAATAGAAAACAGAGGGAAACAACAAACTACTCGATGAATAATCTGCTGCAAGAAGTTCAATACTTAAAATATCATTTCAATATATCAAACATGTATCAAAACACAATAACTCCCACAGGTTGGAGAAAACAAATCTTCACCAAAGCATTAGTTGTTTGGCAAATTGCATATCAGTGAAAATAAGTCGTACAATAGTTGAAAGGAAATGAAATGTGCGTTGCACAAATCAAAAACTTTATTCAAGATAAGAATGAAAACACATGAAGAGTTGAACAAAAAAATTTCATCAAGAGTATGTTCACCAGGTAGAGATATTTAATCCATGCATAAAACAGGTCCAACCGATCTGTTGTATTGCTATTTTTTCCTCAAAAAATCCAACCTTTTCAATATCCAAAAACTAACTTTTTAAAAGAGTTGCAGAGGCTCTCATCCTTAGGGGATTGAGTCCTAAATTTAGGGAATTGTTCGTAAATCAAATAATTAACTTTACTAATACATTGGACTTAATCAGCAAGAGTGGTTCTTATCACACAGAGAAGACCACTCTCGCATCTAAACTAGGAAAATGTTGGACTTCAACAAATAAAACTACTACTGTCTCTGCGACAGAACTGAATCATGTGTTGGAGGAACTAAGTGGCCTAAAATAAGCCTCAGAGTGACAGAGAAGAGATCTGTGTTGAACAACAACGTGTATGTGAGTTTTTGGAGGCCACTGGAGATAACCAATTGCATGAGTAGAGTTTGCTGAAGTGCTTCTGAGACTTAACTCTATGTCTATGATTGAGATTTCAGAAGCCAAGCGCACTCCATATTGACCCTGTCAGATGTCATTTGTACTTGTGAAAAAGATTCATTGGAATGGTTGTTGTCCCATCGGGCATGAGGGGAGACGTTGAGGCGAGCATCCAATAAGGAGATGAGATAAATGGACGCGAGGGTAGATGATGTGTGAAGACAGATGTCAAGGTGAGAGAAGGTGTGAATACGATGGAGGTATCAAGAGTATGGAGTTGGCAACGTGTAGTGAAGGATACAGTTGGCGCATAGGGGGAGGAGGAGTAGATAGGTTGGGAAGTTAGTGAAGAACGGGTGGCGAAAGGTGAGAGGGAGCGGTATTGAAAAACAACCCGGGAGGAACTCGAAGGGGGGGGTAGGCGGTAAGTGAATTAGAGAGGGGGGGTCCGAGTTCTTGAGGATCTGCCACATTAGGTAGGGCCCGCGATGGGAAAATGCAACAAACATAAATATATATAATATGTAAATATAAATAAGTAATAAGTAATAAGTAATAATTAATTATGAAGAGACATGACATATGAAAGGTCATGTCTCTTATGAAAGGTCACCCCTGTGTGGGATATATATACAAGCCCTCATTCCTCGATTATAATCATCTTATTCAGTCTTATACAATTATTATTAAATATATTTACTATCCTTAAATGGATTATTGTGTATTGTTCTACTTATATTGGATATTTACATAGTTAACCAGCTTGGTTCACTACAGTGGTATCAGAGCCTCATTTTTGTTTCTGATCCTCGCCTTTGGCCAACATACCCTTGGTCAAATTTTCATTGCCTTGGAAAAGTAACTATTGTCTTTTGGCCACAAACACAGTTTTTCAAAGTTTCTATGACCATCTAGTCATTGACCACTATTGGCCTTTGGTCATTCGATATTTAGATTTCGTTAAAAAAAAAGTGATTCCACTACAAATTTTGAAATCTAGAAGAAGACAGTTTGCTGCCAAATATCTAGGAAGGAACATTTTCAAAAAAATTATGTTTGTTGTCAAAGTCTTGAAATATATATATATATATATATATATATATATATATATATATATATATATATAAACATTTTGCTACAAATTGAAGAAATATCAATTCAGTCGTACCCTTTTTCGATCCGTACATCCACAAAAAATCTAGATTGCCATCGAACCATACACAACCGTCAATTAAATTACAGTCGCCAAACATTAAAATCCGTACAACCTCCATTCAATAGTTTTTTTTGTTGTATTGCAATCCATACATCTATATGTTCTGCCATACTTATTGTTACCCCTCAACTGTCATACAGGTGCAGGCACTTATCGTATGCAACTGATAAATTATCTCAATTGCAGTACCATCCACAATCGTACCAAACATCATCCATACATCAATAACTGCCAAAAACAGTCATTTAGCCCCTAAATTTAATTGAGGTAGTTGTCTGTACAAATTAATTCAAGCACAGATTTGCATTAACGGTCTGTACATTGGTAAAAAAAATTAATTAAGAGTTGTCATTGATCGGTACGGCCTTTAGCTCGTTCCTCCATGCATGTCCGTACCGTTACGTACGGTCACATCTCATCACCTATTTCTTTAAATTGTGTCAAGGGGTTAAATCAAGAAGGTTTAACAAGTTAATTGGGAAGTCATATGTTATATTAACCTATATACGAGCACAAGAAGTGGATTAGAATAATTTAATTCTAAAGGCATCAACTATACCTAAGGTACAAATAAAAGTTCAAGGAAACTATACGTGGGCAGTATAAGGAAAAGCCAAAAAAAGAAAGAAAGAATATTTTATCATATTTCAAGATACTTTTAAAAAGATA
>JASDQU010103985.1:346458-366968 GCA_032191745.1 Picea mariana | reverse complement strand
AACCTATATACGAGCACAAGAAGTGGATTAGAATAATTTAATTCTAAAGGCATCAACTATACCTAAGGTACAAATAAAAGTTCAAGGAAACTATACGTGGGCAGTATAAGGAAAAGCCAAAAAAAGAAAGAAAGAATATTTTATCATATTTCAAGATACTTTTAAAAAGATAAAGAATATTTTATTATATTCCAAGTTACTTTTAAAAAGATAAAGGAGTATTAGTATTACAAAATTAGTGAAGGAAATTATACGTGGAAGTATAAGGAAAAGTAAAAAAGGTGAATATAAATTTTATTATTTAGTGGAAGTACCTTTACATTTTATCTTTAAAAGATAAAGAATATTTTATTATATTTCAAGTTATTTTTAAAAAGATAAAGGAGTATTACAAAATTAGTGAAGGAAATTATACGTTGAAGTATAAGGAAAAGTCAAAAAGGTGAATATAAATTGTATTATTTAGTGGAAGTATCTTTACATTTTATTTAAAAAAAAAAAAAAAATTATCAAGAAAAATATTTACAAGGAAGTATAGAAAAAAAAAAGACAAGGAAGCATAGAAGTAAAAGGAAGAAAAAGAGAATATTCAAAGTACATATTACTTTGTTTATATTATATTTATATATATAAAGGGATTATTAAGGAACATTTTTTAATCTGTAAGGAGAAAGAAAGGTATCATTTCTCGCAAATTATCAACAAAGAAAATGGAGTTTACTAAGGAAAGAGGAAGATTTTTTTATGAAGGTTGTCCAATCGTATGTTACGGTTTTTCTACATTAAAGGGGAGTATTCAAGCAAGAGAAGTTAACATCCTTATCAGCTTAGACTATAATGAAAATTACATTAATATTGATTTGGCAAATCATTTATTAATTCCAAAGAAGAATATAAGTGAAAAAAAATGATATTCTTCAAATTAAAGAGTTACAAGTGACGGTTGATGAATATCAATATATATCTCAATTCTATGTTACAACTATGTACCAAGAAGAAGTTGACATCGTCATTGGGTTACCCTGGTTTAAAAGTCTAGGTACCTTCATATTAAACATGGAGAAAAAGTTTGTAACATTCCCTTATAAGGAGAAGATGATAACATTACAAGACACTACCTCAGAGCCAGAGTTCGTAAAAGCAGAAGAATTTAACAATATCTCATAAATAATACGTCGAGAAAATAAAAATAAAACAATGCAAAGGATGCAAAAAGAATTTGACGAAAATATTGCGAAAAAAAACGAAGAAATTTCTCGCTTAAAAGACCACAGTCAAAAACTACTTACACAGATCAAGAAATCAAGGAAAAAAAAAAACAATGTGATTCGAAGTTGGAACAAGAAAAGGAGGATCTCGAAAAGGAATTGAAGAAGAACCTCTCGGAGAAAGAAGAAGAAAATTCTTGTTTGAAGAACCTTAATTAGGAGTTACTACAACAAATCAAAAAAATTGAAAGAAGAGAAACTTGAAAATCCAGACATTAAATCTCAAGAAGATGCCAATCCAGTTGAAGAAAAAACATATAGAGATGTTGGAGTACAAACGATGGAAGATCCAGGAAAACTTACTAATCAAATTTCAACCATTAACAAGGCAACATTGCTGCATGAAGAAAATCATATATCAAAATCAAAAGAAGAAAATGCTACAAGTATGATAAGGGGAAATCATGTTATGAGAACTCCCTCTCGACATTCAAATCATAAGAGTAGATATATTAACCAGTTAGAATATCAATATTATCCAAAACGATAACCCTATAAACACCTAGTTTCGTAGAAGATTGAACTAGGGTGGGCAGACCCTTTCACAACTCGACAGTTCTACTCAACTCTTCGTCACTCATATCATTTGGTATCATCAATATTAACAAACACCAAAAACATAGAGTCATACGAAGACATTGCAAGCCAGAACGAAGAAGTAACCCTCTCCATAAACATGCTTTGAGGACAAAGCATTTATAAGGGGAAAGCAATGTAACAAACATAAATATATATGATATGTAAATATAAATAAGTAATAAGTAATAATTAATTATGAAGAGACATGACATATGAAAGTTCATGTCTCTTATGAAAGGGAACCCCTGTGCGGGATATATATACAAGCCCGCATAAATCGATTATAATCATCTTATTCATTCTTATACAATTATTATTAAATATATTTACTATCATTAAATGGATTATTGTGTATTGTCCTACTTATATTAGATATTTACATAGTGAACCATCTTGGTTCACTACAAAAAACCACTTGCTCAGACCCCCCCCCCACCATTAAAGGTAGAATGGTCAGGGGGGTCTGAGCTGCGACAAGGACCATTGATCTGGAGAGGTGGGCCACCGTCGATGGAGATCAGCGTGGGGGTTAACGGAGCACAAGTGTCACGGGTGGTGAGAGGAGCGAGAGTAGTGAGTGGGATGAGTGGAGGTGACGCAATGATCTGATGTCATTCAAGCACATGATTGTGGGAGATGTTGAGGGTGGTTTGGATTCAGACTGCCTGTGGGCCCGCAATCCACCACAAGCTACCACGTACAATTCCAAAAATACCATGGTTCCAATTGTGAGACCGCTTAGGAAAATTAACAATCGAGCATTTTACGTCCCCGCAATGAAGTGTGGTCGTCGATCTGATGACAATCTATGATTCGGGTAATATTTACCTGTTTTAAAGATCAACGGTTCTCGTTGACTTGCGATCAATGGTCTAGATTCACTTCGGACTTTCAGGCTTTGGATGTTTTGAATGTGAAACATGAAAAATCTTCTGGAGGAAATTCTTCGAAGTGAATGATCTGTCGCCACGTGTCATGATGAATGAACGGTCCAAATTCTCTTCGAAATTCTGGGCTTTGGGAGTTTCAAATGTGAAGCATGAAAAATCTCCCAGAGGAAAATCTCTGAAGTGAATGATCCCCAAAGTGAATGATGTGTTTCCACGTGTCATGATGGATGAACGGTCCAAATTCTCTTTGGAAATCCAGGCTTCGGGAGTTTCAAATGTTAGACTTGGAAATCTCCCGGAGGAAAATCGTCGAAGTGACGTGGTGGCCTAACGTCGTATGAGGTCACAGATATTGATGTGTCCTGGAAAGAAAGGTGACACGTGTCATGTGGAAATGGGTGAATGACACAACCAAATGACCTGGGATGAATGCCATGTGTCATGATTCATGAGTGTGCCACATGTCTCGATTGTTGGTTGTTACATGCTTCAGAACTTCGGCTCTTCGGGTCTTCAGTATTCGTCTCTTCAAGACTTTCGAATGTGAAACATGAAAATCTCCTGGAGGAAAATCCTCGAAGTGGATGATCTATTACCGCGTGTCATGACTGACGAATTGTCCAAATTCACTTCGGACATTTGGGCTTCGGAAGTTTCGAATGTTTGTGCTTTGAACTATTCCGGAGGAAAAATTGCCGAAGTGGATGATCTTCTTCCATGTGTCCTTGCCAATGGATAGTCCAGGTTCACTTTGGACGTTCGAGCTTCGGTATTTTCGAATGTTGGTTCTTTGAAATCTCCCTAAGTGACGTGGCAGGATCTCATGACTTCGAGTCTTCGGAGGCTTCTGGTATTCACCAACTCAGTACTTCAAACTTGATATTAAAACCTGTGCGATTCTGGAACCCGAATGGAAGAGAGTCATTGATCTATTTGACCTGATGGATTTCCTCCATCGAAAATTAACCTGTCTGTTCCCATAGTCTGAGCTCGAAATTTCTTCTCTGGATTGTTGAGTCGTGTGCATGGGCATTTCCTGTGCATACGAAAATTATTGGTCGACCTGTTGTGAGCTCAATCCACGGAAAACATGATGACGAGTAATTCGAACCAAATACGACGTATATTTCATCCTTCAAGAAAGACAGAAAATGAAATGCGCAAAGACTCAAATAGGAAAGAAGCAAACAAGAACCATGTCACTCAGTGATGGGAAAACGACTTAACCAACCAGAAAAAGGAAAAATTTATGAAGGCATAGGTAAAAAGAGAGGAGAGACAAGGGATGCAGACTTAGGTTACAACACCAAGGATTTTCTTTGCAAAACCAAAATCCTTCATCGCAAATGAATTAGATAATTTCCTCTTGAGCACATTTATATCCTACATATTAGACCCTACAACAAGAATGTCATCTACATACAATAGAAAGATAATATAGGTTCCATTTTCTAGCCTCTTAAAATAAACACATTGAGAAAAATGGCATCTACTATAACCTTGTCCAATCATAAACTTGTCAAATTTCAAATACCACTGCCTTGGATCTTGCTTTAGGCCATACAATCTCTTCTTCAACCTGCATATCAAATTATCCTTTCCTTTGACCTCATACCCTTGTGGTTGTTGCATACAAATCTCTTCCTCCAAATCCCCATGGAGAAAATTTGTTTTTACATCTAACTATTCAAGATGCAAATATTCTACTGCCACAAGACTTAAAATAGTCCTAATTAAGTTCATTTTAACAATAGGAGAAAATATTTCATCAAAATATATACCTTTCTTCTATGTAAACCACTTTACAACAAGTCTACCCTTGTATCACCTTTTTCATCCATATTCTTCTTTCAACCTGTAAACCCATTTATTTTGTAATGCTCTTTTTCTTGTAGGACACTGAATCAAGTCCCAAGTCTGGTTATTTACCAAGGAGTCCATTTCCTCTTCCATCCCTTGATCCCACTACTTTTTAGTGTCTACTTGCATTTCCTCTCAAAAACTTTATGGTTCACCAGAATCAGTCAACAATAAATAATACAATGAACGAAAGTATCGTTTAGGGGGTCTACTTAACCTGGTATATCCTCTAACGACGCTTGCAATATTTTGAGGTGCATGTTTCTCTTTTTGTTGTATATTTTGATTTTTTGTTACCTTGGGAATTTCATTTCTTTGATTTCATCAAACACTGTGTATTTTGTAATTTCCTTTTCCTGTTTATTTCCCTACAACGGATCTTTGTACATGACCTTTTCATTGAATACCAAATCTCTACTCCTAAAGATTTTATGATTTTCATAATCCCATAAGCAATAACCAAAATTATTAACATTGTATCCAATAAAGGTACACTTCTTGGATTTTGCCTCAAGCTTTGTTCTGTTTTCTTTATCAATATGAAAAAATGCTTCACAACCGAAAGTCTTCAAAAATGAGTAGTTTACCTTTTTATTTACCCATGCCTCCTCTGGAATGACACCATACAAGGAGATTGAAGGCCCTCTGTTTATTAAGTAAACAACAATATCTACAACATCTGCCCAAAATTGTAAGGGAAAACTTGCATGCAATCTCATACTCCTTGCGTGTTCCATGATTGTCGTGTTCATCCTTTCTGACACACCATTTTCTTGTGGTGTTCCTGGAACTATCTTCTCTCTATGAATTCAATGGTATGAATAGTAATTATCAAACTCCTTGTTGCAATATTCATCTCCATTATCTTATCTGAGACACTTCAACCCTTTTCTTGTCTCATTCTCAACCAAAGCTTTCCATTTCTTAAAAGTCTCAAAAACATCATATTTTTGTCGAATGCAATAAACCCAAGTTTTCCTAGTTGCATCATCAATAAACGTAGCATAATAATGAGAGACACCAAGAGATGATACATGAGTTGGTCCCCATACATTTGTATGCACAATCTCTAACGTTTCACTCTTATTTTCCTTCTCTACTCTGAGAAATCTCACTCTCTTTTGTTTTCCATAAACACAGTGCTCACATAAATCCAAATCAACTTGTTTAAGATATGGCAACAAATTCCTTTTTTGGAGTATATACATCCCCTTCTCACTCATTTTTCAAAGCCTATGATGTGACATTGTTGTATCCACTCATGTAGAAGCTAATGAGATAAAAGAGTCATCATTTCCAGTACATAAATACAATGTACCTACCTTCTCTCATTTTTCTATTACCAGTGATCCTTTAGTGACCTTCCACACATTTTCTGTAAATGTAGATATACAGTCTTCACTTCCCAACTTCCTTGTTGAAATTAGATTTCTTCTCAAATCTGGAACATGTCTCACCTCTTTCAGCAACCATTGGATTCCATTCTTTAACTTTATTTGTACCTTATCATTTTAACCAATTTTACATGGTTCATCATCACCCAAATAAATTGGTTCAAAATGACCTTGAACATAATCTTGAAAATATTTCCTATGGGGTGTGGTGTGAAATGAAGCCCCTGAATATAATACCCAAGAATCAGTAATATTATCTATTAGCACTCAGTAAATCTGTTCGGTTGATAAAAAAATGACGAAGGTAACCTTTTCAACTAACTTAGAGACCCAAAACTAGCCTTTCGGATCTAGAGAGGGCTCTCTCAGGAAGGCGCGATCTCCGCGCAATATTTGGCTTTGAAGAAAACGGTGACTAGATTTAACACTTTGATGCAATGGGTTCTGATTATATTGGCACAAGAAAGTAATACTTGGGCTATGGAGTCCATTTGAGGAAATGATAGAGACAAATGATTCAGTGACTGAAACTGAGAGTATAAGGCTAGGAAAGCAATAGTCTTCAGTGTAAAACCGTAATGTGTGGCAGGGAGAAGACACAGGAAGTAACTCAGAGCACCGTTGTGGATGAATTTGGAGTTAGCTTTAGAAGAAGATGTTTTTTCTAAGTGGTGTGAAAAAGGGGCGTTGTGCAGTGAATCCACAGGTTCAAAAATACGTTCTGAAATAGACAGAAAAAGATATGAATAAATATAACAAGAAGTACATACGCAAAGAAAGAGGCACAATACATCTGATTGCCACAACTAGAATATTTTCATCAAGTTACAGGACCTTTGCATTAAGTTTCGGTCAAAAATCTCAAATTACATACAATAGTTGTCGTCTACCAATTTTTCCAAACAACCTAAATTACATCGAAAAGATGAAATATATAAATGAGGGCGCCACTTGGGATACCCTTTTTCTAACTGCTAGCTCTGAAAAACTAGGAAATTTAGTGGCATGTGTCAGAGACTCTTCACATGGCATTTTCCAAAAATAGACAATAATCACGTTGGTTTACATATGATTGTTCGCAAATTTTCCACGAGGATCTGATCGCCGGACAGGTTTTAATACAAGGAAAGATGTGTCAGTGTTTCCCTTCGATCGGATGTCTGAGCAGGCATGTGTCCGCCAGGAACTCACTATCTGTTGTAACGACTTTGATTTCTGTTGCGCGCTCATTCGTTGGGAAAAATATGTGCGGCAGGTGGTTGTTTTATTATCACGATTGTTACCAAAGTGGTATGATTCTTTCAGGGAAACATGTCCCTCAAAACTTCCAAGATTTATCTTACGTTTGTAGGCGCAGAGACAAACAGCTACTAGACTTGTATTTTCTGTGCACTGGCGAGAGCCGTGCGGGCTTCCTTCTCGACCACTTTTCATTCCCAGGAATGTGTACAATGGTGTCCTGCACCTCTCTGAGTTGTATTTTTAACCATGTCACGTTCCCTTCGCGGCCCTATGCTACTGACGCTTCCATAGTCTTTGATGTTAGTTGTCACCTCAACTCTATGTTTTCCTGATAGAGTTCAGTGATAGCTAGCTTTGCCTGCTTTAACTACTGAGATGGCTCCTGATCCTTCTCTCCTGTGATATCCATTTTCCTTGTTCTACTCCTGCTTCCGTGGCTCGATCCTCTAGTGGGCTCCAGCCGAATGGCGTGCATGAGTAGTTCTTCGGCCACCGATATGGCACGTGGCTCTTCTAGAACTTGGAATTCATCAACTTATTTTTTCTTCCTTGGCCTGCCCCTTCTCCGAGGTATTTTTTGTTGGGGAGATGGGACTTCTACTTTCTTTCCTCCCTACGCAGGTCTTTCCATCTCAGGCTCCATGCAGTTTGATCTGATAGCCTCTGTGGGTAAAGTAATAACTCCTTTCATGCCCTTGGGAATGTTGGTCGCAGGTGAGAAAATCTCCCAGTCATTTTGGGGCCACCTGGAAATTCTGCAGCTCCACGTGCCTCTCCTTATACTCGGGGAAGTCGCCATGTCATGACCAGTATATGCTTTGCATGCGATCTATTCAATAAATGCACAGGGAGAGAAATTTGATCGACCCAAAATGGCAAGGGAGATTGCAAACAGAGTACAGACTTGGTTTTGTGGCTGGAATGGGCGTCGAGAATCTGCAATTTATAACAAGTCGGGAAGAAGGGGAGATCATGCCAGAGGATAGTAGATTCATGGCGACGGGATGTTTTGGATCAAACTTCAGGCTTTCCATGGCACATCCCCATGTGTAGAACATAGGAAATAAGCTTCGTAGGGTATGCATGATACGAACGTCGTGATTTTTCCTTCCCTTAGCCTTCATGATGAACTGATAATAACTGTTGCACTTGTTGATGCGACTTTCATTAACTACCTGACTTGACCTGGGGAATGTAGGGACTGATTCGTAAAACAGACTCGACTCTTTGGAAAATACATACTCGTACTGCTTACGCATTTTTGACTCTGACCTCCCTTCCTGTTTCCAAGGGCCAAATGACCACTTGCCGACCTTGACCCTACGATTTTACATACCCGACTTCACATGTTTGGGTGCATGAGTCGTACCCAGGCTAAGACCGACTCTAAATGGAAATAAAAAGGGGGGCGTTAACAGCTAGCTCCAACGGGGATGCTCTCCTCCCCGCGAGGTAGCAAAGAACAGTAGACCAGGTGCATGACCATTGGGCTTTATTCGACCTTCAAACACTAATGGAAATAAATAATAGACAGAAAACAAACTAAACCTATCAACGCAGCTTCTAAAATTCATCATAAACTTAGGGCCTTCACTTTGGGCTTCAATTTTCTACTAACCTACTGACTCGACACAAAAATAAAATGATTATTTACAAGACCAATGACTTAAACAGATTTTATTTCATCGGATAATGCTTGAGGAACCTGTCGTTTACAGGCCCCCACCCAAGGCATTCTCCATTTATCCCCTCCAGAAAATAAGCATTGTTCTCGCAATATGTGTCGATTCTGAATGGTCCTATCCAAAGGTGGTCGAACTTTCCATGCTTACCCTTATCTTCATTTCTCGCGTCCCACCTCAGCACCAGCTCCCCTACCTAAAAATATTCCTGTTTGGAATGCTTATCGAAATATTTCTTCATCCTCTCCTGATGGAGCTGCAACCGATTATACACCTGTTCCCTCACTTGTTGTGTGTGAATTAGCTAGTTTATTCTTCTTTGCGAATCATTTGGCTCGGCCTCCTATTATTGCAATAGCTTTCTAACAGGTGGTCCCACTGAAGTAGGGAAGATTGTGTCCACGTCGTAAATGATCTGAAAAGGTGAAGTTGAGATGGACTTCTTGGTGGTAACCCAATCTACCCACAGCGCATAGATAAGCTTTTTGTGTCAGGCTCTCTTGTTGTCTTGCAGGAGTCGTTTGATGATCCTGGTTAGGCTCTTATTCAAGGATTCTGCTAACCTGTTTCCTTGTGGATAGTACGTCGTAGAATTCCCCAAGGTTATGTTGTAATCCTGACAAAATTTTTCCATCCTCTTAGAATTGAACGTGGTCGCATTGTCTGTTATGATTTTGACGGTGCACCCGAACCTTGACAGAATGGTTGTCTTTAGGAATTAGATGATGACTGCGTCGGTAGCTTGTTTTGTGGGGACTGCCTCTATCCAGTTCGTGAAATAATCAGTGGTCGTGAGTATCCATTTGTGTTGTGTGGAGGATGGTGGATTTATTTATCCTATGAAATCTAGACCCCACTGCATGAAAGGTGCTTCAACTAAGATCGACTTTAGTGGTAGGGGCTGCAACTTTCTTCTCCCGTAAAAAATTTGACATTCGTGGCAGTTGGAGACCTCTTTATACATGTCGGCGAAGATTGTAGGCCAGTAGTAACCTTCCCTTAGGATTTTGTGCATAGTGGTTTTCCAGTAGTGGTGTCCTCTGCAGTCGCCTTTGTGGAATTCCTGTATGGCCTGCTTAGCATCATCTTCCAGCAAACAGCTTAGCAATATTCCTCGGGGGTCTTTCCAGTAGAGTGAATTGTCTAGGATGCAGAACTTAACTTCTTTAATCCTGAGAAATCTGGCCTTAGTCTTAGTTACACCCGGAGGAGCCTGGAGATTCTCCAACATGTAGATGATGATTGCATACCATGGTGAATCAATGAACTTTTGAGGTACCTGCGCAGTTGTTTCTCCTTGAGGGCATTCCGACAGATCAATGATGAAATTCATTCTTACAGCGTTGCAGTATGACTGCACCATTAACTTCCCAAGGCCCTGACCTTTGATCAGTTTCGTAGGCTTAATCTCAAGATCGTATTCCAGCAGCGTTGTTATCCACTTTCCCCTCCTTCCTTCCAGGTCAGGTTGAGTCAGGATATCCTTTACTGAGTTGTTGGGCACATAAGCGATGACATGGGAGTGTAATATGTATGTCCTAAACTCCTTCAAAGTTTTCACTAAGGCATAAGCATGTTTATCCATAATGTCATACCTTAGTGGAGCATCACGTAGTGTTCGACTGAAATAGGCTATGGGTTTCTCGAAATCTTGTTCATCTTTCTACAACAGCACACCGGCAATAGTGTGTTTTGAGGCGAAGGAAAACAGGACGAAATATTTCGTAAAGTCTAGGTTGGCTAGCACAGGAGCTTTACTCAGCACCACTTTTATATCTTCAAAAGACTTATTGGCCTATGGGTTCCACTTGATCTCATTTCCCTTCCTGAGCATGCAGGTTATGTGTTTTATGATTTTGGCCAGGTTCGAGATGAACCTCCTCAGGAAGTTCACCTTTGCAATTATTTTTTACTACATGGGGTGTCGATCTTCAAGATCCCTTCAACTCTATTGGGGTCTATCATGATGCCTTCCTTGGAGATGATATGTCCTAACATCTTTCCCTCTTCCACCCCGAAATTCAACTTCTTTGTATTTAGCGATATGTCGAACTTTCTGCACTTCTGGAAAACCTTCTTTAGGTGCTCGAGATGTTGTTTGTCGGAGGCGGAGTGCACTGTGATGTCGTCCAGATAAATAACGATGAAATTTTCCTTCTCATCAACAAATGTGATGTCCATTTCCCTCTAGAAAGTGGCTCCAGCATTTATCAGGCCGAAAGGCATCTTGTCGTACATGAATGTTCCCCATGGAGTTGTGAAAGTTGTTTTCTCTCTGTCATCCGGGTGAACCATGATCTGATTCTATCCTAAAAACCCATCCAGCATGGACATCTTTTGGGAAACCACTTCTCTTTGCAGGATGTAGTCCATTTTAGGAAGGGGGTAGTGATCCTTGAGAGACACTTTTTTTTAATTTTGGAAGTCTACACACAGTCTTATCTCGCCGCTCTTCTTTCTTACGGGCACCAAGTTAGCTACCCATTTTGAGAATCGCAAGGAAACGATGATTTTAGCATCAAAAATTTTCTTTACCTCCTTCTCGATCAGTGGCAGCAACATGGGATTTATCTATCTCATCTTCTGTTTGAAAGGTTTCTGATCTTCCTTGAGAGGGATTACATGTTGGATTACTTTAGTGTCATATACTTTCAGGTCATCATAGCTCCATGCAAAGACGTCCAGGAAATCCTTCATGAGCTTGACGTAGTCTTACTTGACCTCTGGACTAAGTGTCTTTGATAATTTTACCATCTTCGGGTTCTCCTCAGTCCCGACATTGCAATATTCCATGTCTTCTTCACTTGTAGTGATCTTGGGGTTCTTAGCCACATCATTTTCGTCGAACATATTTTCCAGTGGCACCAACCCCTTTGGAATGATATTATTTTTAGTTGTATTGTGTCCCTTCCCACGATCTAGTTTTGGAAAGGGTCATCGTTACTGCGCGCACCTGCGCTCTCCTCTTCGTCACAACAACATTCCTCATCAATGTTTGTATTAGCAAACTTGTCGCTCATAAGGAGGAATCTTTCCACCTACTTGTCATCATCAAACACCTGCCAATGTTTGACATTATCAGGCACTTCCGGCTTGTGCTTGACCTCGATTTCATATCTTTTGCTTGGGAAGATGGGGATCTTGAAAACCGAGGCTGAGGTGGCCAACGCATCGGCGATTTGATTTTACTCTCTGGGGACAACAGATATTTCATACTCTGAAAATCCTTCAAGGAGGTCCAAAGCCAAATTTCTATACGCTCTCAACCTGGGGTGTTTGGTCTGATATACACGCTTTACCTGATTTATGATCAACTCGAAATCTCTGCACACTGTTATCTTTTGTGCGCCCAATTATTTTAAAACTTGTAAGACTAATATTAGTGCTTCATACTCGGCCATGTTGTTGGTGCATTCAAACACGAGCTTGTATGAGCACAACTTTGTGCCGACCTCGGGAGGGCTTATCCACATGCTGGCACCCGCTCCTTCCTTACTGACAGCGCCATCAAAACTCATGTTCCATGCTTTGTTTTCTGTGTGATTATTCGGTTCGACGCACTCTGCCTCTTTCTACGTGGTGTCCTCGTTGGCTATCGTGATTTATGTTAGTTCTCCCTCTTCGAAACTCAAATCATTGTAGAATATGGAAGAACCGATATCAGTTTCGATAGAGTATATAGGATGATTATTTGGCTGTGTTTTTTTGATTACCATGTATTTCAGTGGCACTTCTCTATACAGACATTTGTCATGGCCAAAAAAAGGGATGGTGGCGTATGACATATCCATCTGCGAAGTGTCCTGTAACTTCGCAGCCCCCGATCTTGATAGCAGCATACCAAACTTTGGGGGTATGTCTGTGACGACTACGTCCATAACCATGTTCTTTGAGGGGATTTGAGCCAACGACACAACCATGTCTTCGATGAGGCCCAAACATTTGACTTTCCTCGAATCAAAGGAGAAAATATCTTTATATGGCCTGGTGATATCCAAACCCAATTCATCCATGAACACCTTTGGCATGAGGTTGTGCGATGTGCCAGAGTCCAGCGTAGCATTATGCAAGTTCATGTCATGGACCTTAGACTGATGTAGAACAAAGGGACGTCTTCAGTATCATTTGTTTCTTCAACGTGTGGCCCAAAAAGGATAGCGGGGTGTTCATCTTGGACATTCAAAGTATCAGGGGTTCCTCCCATTTTCAGCATTTTAATTATTTGCTCCCGATACTTTCCCTTTCTAATAAATTCGTTGAATGGGATAGAGATTTTGATTTTGGCCATCTCATGTTCAAAATTGAAAGGGGGATAGACTTTCTCTACCGCTTTCCCACTCACCTCTCAACCTACTTGAGGAGTTTTCTTGGGGGCCTCCTCCTTCGACTTAGCTTTCTCTGTCACATCCTTGGTCATGTTATCCGGCCTCGAACAACTTTTGGAAGGGGTGTCTGCCAGGGATTTCCTTATGAGGTTCTTCTGTTGCAGCTCAGTGAGAGTGTCTTTGCTTCGGAGGTTGTATTTCCTCTGGAACTATATGATGGCTTTCTGATAGCCTTTTCTGAACTCCTTTGTCTCCCAGGATGGCGCATCATCTGTTTCAAGTATCATATCATCATCCATCTCTAACAAGAAGGCGTCGCTTTTTCTCATGTAGTGGTCATGCTCGCTCTTTGTCAAGAACACGCGTGGGTTTTTGTCGTCACAACAATGCATCTAGTCTTCGAATGTCTGGTTGAAGTCTTCATCTGCGTAGTTGTTTTGGAAAGGAGGCTTTGTGTGTTGGTCTCTTTGATCCCTCTGCCTCATCTGAGGGACATGACCCCTTCTAAGGTTTTGATTCCTAGGCTGGGGGTCGTTCTGTTCTCGAGCGACAAGTCTGTTTCCCATGGACATCATCATGTCGAACTTGATGTCTGAGGGATGTGACATTGATGGTTGTGCGTCTCCCTGGGGTCTCTTATCGCCTCAGTTGAACCTCGGCTTTATTTTTTTCGACACCATCATGTTCATTCAACTTTGATAGCATTACTCATTATAGCGTCTAGACTTGTTGATCTTCTTTCTCTCAACAATAGGGTGAAATCATTGTCGACGGAATCGGCATACCGCAACTGCGCAACTCCCGGGGGAAGCTTGACTTATGCAGGGATTGAGTAGCACACCTTCAAAAAATGAACTGAGAATTCCTGCTCTGTTTCTTCCGGTGCTTTCCTCATATTAGTGTATTGTGTTAACAGTTGCAAAGGGTTTTTCTTGTCGCCCCATTTATTTAGGAAATACGCCTCGAATGTGGCGAAGTCTCGAATGCTCGCGTGCGGGAGAGATTTGAACCATTTTCTTACATATCTTGAAAGGCTCTACGCAAACAGCCTCATTTTTGCATCTGCATAGTCCACATCCTCCAGGTCGATGAAATCATTAAACCAGTCCAGGTGCCTCTCGGCGGAAACGTTCCCTTTCACATTATAGGGTTTGATTCTCTGGTTGTAATTCTGAGGCAAGTCATGTAGCTGGGCTGGCAGGATGAGGGAAGCGAACCTGGTGACCATGGATCTGGGAGGACGTGGGATTCGAGGGATATTATTTGATATCAGGGCTTGGAATTTTTTCAGGTCGAAAACGGTCTCGTCCAAACTGGTTTCCGACTTAGACCTGAACAGAGTTTTCTCAAAATATTTGTCAAACTCAAGGTCGTTGATACTTTGTGCATCGTCTTCAGGTAAGGACAGGCTTCTATAAAGGTAATAAAATGGGTTTGATGCTTGGTCTCTAGTCCTGCGCAGAATCTTTTCAGGGTTGTACATAGGCTTTGTGGGGTTCAGGTCAGGATTTCCTCTGGTATAGATCGTCTTCGGAGCCAGGGCTCTAGAACTGCGCTACTTGGAGATACTGGTCTTTTGGACTGGATTTGCCAGGGTAAGGGTTTCAGTCGATACGGATATTTGTCCCTCTGTTACCCTCAGGGGTCAAGCTGCAACATTAGTCATTCTCCCAGGGAAAATCTATTCCATTTCATCCCTGGCAATGGCGCCAGAATGTTAGCCCTCCGTAAATATGTTTGGTTGATAAACAGATGACAAAGGTAACTTTTTCAACCAACTTTGAGACTCGAAACTAGCCTTTCGGATCTAGAGAGGGATCTCTCAGAAAGGCGCAATCTTCGCGCGGGATTTGGCTTTGAAGAAAATGGTGGCTAGATTTAACACTTTGATGCGATGGGTTCTAGTTATATTGATGCAAGAAAGTAAGACTTGGGGTATGGAGTCGATTTGAGGAAATGAAAGAGACAAATGACTCAGTGACTGAAAATGAGAGGATAAGGCTAAGCAAGCAATAGTCTTCAGTGTAAAATTGTAATGTGTGGCGGGGAGAAGACACAAAAAGTAACTCGGAGCACCGTTGCGGGGGAATTAGGAGTTAGCTTTAGAAGAAGACATTTTGTCTAAGTGGTACAAACAAGGGGCACTGCGTAGAGAATCCACAGGTTCAAAAATTTGTTCTGAAATAGAAAGAAAAATATATGAATAAAGATAACAGGAAGTACACACGCAAAGAAAGAGGCACAATACATCTGACTGCCACAACTAGAATATTTTCATCAAGTTACAGGACCTTGAGCTCAAATTACATACAATAGTTGTCGTCTACCAATTTTTCCAACCAACCTGGCTTACATCGAAAAGATGAAATATATAAACAAGGGCGCCACTTGGGCTACCCTTTTTCTAACTGCTAGCTCTGAAAAACTAGGAAATTTAGTGGCATGCGTTAGAGACTCTTCACATGGCATTTTCCAAAAATAGACAATAATCACATTGGTTTACATATGATTGTTCACAAATTTGTCACGAGGATCTAATCGTAGGATAGATTTTAATACAAGGAAAAGATGTGTCAGTGTTTCCCTTCGATCGGATGTTTGAGCGGGCAGGTGTCCACTAGCAACTCGCTATCTGTTGTAACAGCTTTGATTTAAGTTGCACGCTCATTCGCTGGGAAAAATATGCACGGCAGGTGGTTGTTCGATTATCACGGTTGTTACCAAATTGGTAGGATGCTTTTAGGGAAACGTGTCCCTCAAAACTGCCAATATTTATCTTACGTTTGCAAGTGCAAAGACGAACACCTGCTAGACTTGTTTTTTCTGCTCGTTCACGAGAGCCGTGCGAGCTTCCTTCTCGACCACTTCGCATTCCCGGGAATGCTTTGTGTTCCCTTCCTCTAACTTCCTTTGTGCTTCTTGTAGCTGTACAATGGTGTCATATGCCTCTCTGAGCTTTCTTTTTAACCAAGCCATGTTCCCTTCGCGACCCTGTGTTGTTGACGCTTCCATAGTCTTTGATGCTAGTTGACACCTCAACTCCATGTTTTCCTGATAGAGTTCAGCGATAGCCATCTTTTTCTTATTTAACTGCTGAGATGGCTCCTGATCATTCACTCCTATGGTATCCATTTTCCTTGTTCTGCTCTTGCTTTTGTGGCTCGATCCTCCAGTGGGCTCCAGCCGAATGGCATGCATGAGTAGTTCTTCGGCCACTGATCTGGCACGTGGCTCTTCTGGAACTCGGACTTCCTCAGCTTATTTGTTCTTCTTTGGCCTACCCCTTCTCTGAGGTATTTTCTGTTGGGGAAACGGGACTTCTACTGTCTTTCCTCCCTGCGCAACTCTTTCTGTCTCAGGATCCATACGGTTTTATCTGATAGCCTCTGTGGGTAAAGGAATAACTCCTTTCATGCCCTTGGGAATGTTGGCCGCAGGTGAGAAAATCTCCCAGACGTTTTGGGGCCTAGACCTGGAAATTTTGTGGCTCTGCGCACCTCTCCTTATACTCTGGGAATTCTCCATGTCGCAACCAGTAGATGCTTTTCACATGATATATATGATAAATGCATAGGGAAATAAATTTGATCGACCCGAAATGGCAAGGGAGATTGAAAATAGAGTACAGACTTGGTTTCGCGGATGGAATGGGCGTTGAGCATCTGAAATTTATAACAAGTCAAGAAGAAGGGGAGATTGTTCCAGAGGATAGTAGATTCATGGCGACGGGATGTTTTGGATCGAACTTAAGGCTTTCCATGGAACATCCCATTGTGTAGAACACAGGCGATAAGGTTCACGGGGTATGCATGATACGAATGTCATGATTTTTCCTTCCCTTGGCCTTCATGATGAACTGATAATAATTGTTTCACTTGCTGATGCGACTTTCATTAACTACCTGACTCGACCTGGGGCACATAGGGACTGATTCCTAAACCAGACTCGACTCTTTGGAAAATACATACTCGTAATGCTTACGCATTTTCGACTCTAACATCCCTTCCCATTTCCAAGGGTCAAATGACCACTTGTTGACCTCGACCTCGCGGTGTTACGTACCTGACTTCACATGTTTGGGTGCATGAGATGTACCCAGACTAAGACCGACTCTAAATGGAAAGAAAAAGGGCGGCGCTAACATTATCTAAAGAAAGAATCAAAACATATTATAACACATCACCTGCTACATTTGCTTCATGAATTTTCTCTTATTGTCCATCTCCTTGTTTCTTTGGAGATCTGCAGTATTTCTTCAAATGTCATTTCTTCCCATAATTCTAGCACTCAATCTTTGCTAGTCTGGATTTGGATCTTCCCTTCCTAGACTTCCCATGGTTCCTTGGGATCTTTCCTCTTTCCCTTTATCTTCCTTTGTTCTCCAAGATCAATGTTTTACCTGATGTCTCACCTGTGTTTTTCCATCGCATTTCCTCACTAAGGATAACACCAACAACATCATCAAATTTTAGAGTGTTTGAATCGAAGACGGATTTACTTACAGCCTTGACCAAGTCGTTTCAACTTTCTAGCAATGAGAAAAGATTAGAAGAGCCGTAATGATCTGAAAATAGGGGGTTGACTTGTTATTCTATGCAAGCACCCTCTATTCCATTAAAATAAACTTTCAGTACCTTGCTCAATGTGTTAAAATATGCAAGATAAATTATGTGCCAAGTTCATGCATCTTTTAAATGTTTATGTGTGAGATCTTTGTAAGATTAAATATGTTGTTTTCATAAATACAACAGAAAAAATAACTTGCAGCTAATAAACCATCAAACTCACAACAATAACAAGATGATAAAGGAGTTCACCCCTCTCTGGGCTACATCTCCTTGAGCCTCAATCAATGGACTTCGCTCTTTGGGATTAGTTTGTCAAAGATTCTTTTACAAGATGCTGCTCAACTCCAATGGATTTACTGATTGTTCCATTGGGTTCATAATACATAAAAACCCCAAAAATGACTAATAGAACCCTGAAAACGGATCATCGCTCATCCGGGCATGACCTCTTCTACATGTGGCCTTGAGCTTCCCTGAGATTCCTTGTGGAAAAACACCTGTAAAAGATCTCAAATGGATCTGAAACCTATCCCAATGTGTTCAGAGCATAAAAATTAGCCAAAAATGACTATTCAGTCACAGAAAACAGACTTGGGCTCATCTAAGCATGACCTCAATCAATGAGGGCTTCAAGCTCCCTCGAGCTCTCTGAAACTTCAATGGTGAAAAAAATGAAAAAGAAGTCTTCAAATGGCTTTTAAAATACTTTCAATGGATTCAGAACATCCAAAAACCCCTAGATGGGTTTTTTCGGCACCTCATTTGGCCAAAAAATGAAGAAGATAGGCCTCCTGCCATTTTCTTCCTTCAAGCTTGTTGTCTCTGGTTCGCCAAAACGCACCTCTGTGTGGCCAACCTAGCTCACACGCTCAAAATCGTGCTAAAACCTAGCATCGATGCACAACTGAATAATCATTCAAACTGTAGGATGGTTAACAGAACTAAATCCCCCAACCACCAAACCGTTGGGCATATGGGTCACCATGTGACCTCGTGCATATACAAAAAGGGTTGAGTTTTTAAAACCAATGGTTAAGCGCCAAGTTAAAAAATGCGTGCACATACGGTCATATGGTGGCACCCGAAACCGAGGGCTAACTCCATTTGAAATAGGCGTGCATTCATTGTCTGACAAAGGGTCATATGGTAATACAATACAACCGCGGGTTGGGGATAAGCCCCAACCCGACCCCTGCGCCAAACTATACAACAAAGCAAATTTAAATAAATTTGAATCCGTTCATATAACAAGACACAAAGAATGGCGTGTTGGCAGGGCGGACTTTTCAAAGGATTTGCACGGTGGGGAGGTCCGAGGTTCGATCCCCACGGACTCCATAACTTTTAAACAACAACCAAACCATACCATAATAGGGTGCCACGTGGCAGCCCACGACTGGGCCACGTGGCACCATACCACTTGACCAAAAAGATGCCATGTGTCACAACAGGATTCGTCCAAAATCTTCCAATCAACGATTTCCATGTCATCAATTGCCACCTCAGTGTACGGACTCTTCCACGTCATCGTACAGCCTCTGCCACGTCAGCATCCATACGGACTGTATGGTGAGCACATTTGTTTTGCTTGTTTGACGATTCGAACAAAATGTGATATCTCTCTCATCCGACATCCGTTTGAACCCAAACGAGTTGTGTTTGGTTCGTGATGATGAGGGCTACGCACCCATTCGATTTGAGGCAATTCCGAGAACTTTGATTTTTGAGCAAAATTTTGACCCCTAGTCCAGATTCTGATCACGCCTTCCCACTGAAAGGCTTTTGGACCCACAAAATCTTATGATTATCTGTTTGAGCTTCAATACTCTTCTGCTTCCAAGTTCTATCAACTGATTCTACTTGAAAAGTCTTTTTGACAATCACCTGAATAACTTGACATGCCTTGCACTGCAACTAGCTATGTCTCTCAACCACTGTTCTCTGGATGCTGACCCACTGTTCTCCTTGTGCTTGGAAGACTACCAGCCTTCCCACTCAGAATCAAGTCCCTCTTGTGAACTCTTTGGTGTCAAAACAATCCGCTCTCCAATGGTTGCAAAAACTTTCCTGCAACATCTTGTCACAAACCATGAAAACCATCAATCTTGAAAACAAATTTATACAAGACTGAAAATGATGCCAACAAAGTCTTTTTTCTCTTCAAACAAACAGTCGCATCTTGTACTTCATCAAAGCACATGGCGTTTTCCTGCATCTTGATGTACTCAAAATTGACTTACAAGCCAAAAAACACCATCGACTAAACATAAGTCAAAAAACATGATCGACACAACATAGTCGTCAAGACAACATCGACACAAGACGAGACTCATTTGAAACATATCAACCTTCCCACAATGACAATTCGACATTCATGATACACAATCATGTTACAATCATGGGTCATTCATGATGAACAATCACCAGGTTCACTGCTTACATATACACAAAAACGCATGTATGTGCATAGCTCTTCAACTCTCCTTCAAGTACAAACATAAGTACATAAACCCGAAACAAGTGGGTACATAAGAGCTGAATATGAAAAAGATATATGGTTGTAACAAGTGAACATCATACCCCTCTTTTACATCCTCCTGGCGAAGTTGTGCAACAAACAAGAATGCCTTCAAACGAATTGCATTCACATGCAACTTGCATCATACAAGTTGTGATAAATTGTTGCAACTTGTCATGCTTTC
>JASDQU010103985.1:290444-301024 GCA_032191745.1 Picea mariana | reverse complement strand
AAGTGATTTTGGGCTTGAAATTCCTGCGTATTGTGTATGATTCAATTGCTGGTTTTACTTTCCGCTGTGCTAAGTTGTTAGGCATCTCAGTGTGTTTATGTTCACAGCTTAGAATGTGTGATTTCTGTGTGTTCTGTTGAGAACCTAGGCCAGACCTGAGGTGTGTTCAAAACCTAACAAGCAATCCATCCTGCTGTTGATGTTTGTAGCATCAGACAGGTACTTCCACATTGGTTTTGTGTCTAACATGTGGAAGTAATCATTAATACCTCTCCAGACTTAGGAAATTCACTTTATTAAAGAAATATAATCCTATGGCACTTCTCCTCAATATAACACTGCTGTTAACTCACTGTTATTTCCATAATTTGTGAGTAGAACGCCACCACAATGCTTTTCTTACCCACACATGACTTTGCTAAATCAAAGGGTTGATCCTGTAATTAGTGTGTTGTTCACTAACTGTGACCACCATACATGCTGCTGAAACCACTCCAGCTTAATACACTGATCTCTGAGTTATGTTACTGACTTCTCCTCTTTGATGAAGTAAAGCCATGCCTAGTTCAGACCTCCATGAATTTCCCTTGAACAATAGGCTGCATGCATGCATTAGGAGGATGAGTTGTACCAAAATAAAACTTCCAAAAATAAAGCTAACAATTAGTTGTGAAGCTAAGGTTTTAGAATATCTAGGAGGTTCAGTTAGGGTTTGAAAATATCACATGCCAACCACAAATAAAAAGTCGAGTTAGGGTTTGAGAATATCTCGCATGCCAACCACAAATAGAAAGTCAAGATAGGGTTTTGGACTTGGTAAAATTAGCAAGCACACCAACTATGAATAGGAAGGCGAGTTAGGGTTTAGGAATAGCAAGTATGTCTACTAAAAATAAGAAGGAATGAGTAGGAGGTTGAATTATGGTTTGAGAATAGCAAGGAATGTGGAATAGTAAAATTAGCAAACAATTTCACAACTCGAACTAATAATCCACCTTCTATTCTCATGTGCACGGTTGCACCTTGGAATGTATAACTATAGCTAGCTTGTGTCACCATGTGATGCATATGCTATCTGCTCAACTTTAAACTCGTATCACCATCCTTCACCAATCGAAACCTAGAAACATCTCCACCATTGCACACCAGAAACCTGACACTACACCCTATATACCTGCTATAGATAGAGCTTCTAAATATAGACATGGCAAAAATAGCAGTTCGACTCTTGAAAAATAGGAAACCCTGAATATTAAGAGAATTGTTATGGGACACTTGCCAAATATAGGACGTCTAAAAACAGACACTGCTAAAAATAGCAGCGTCTCGCATGTCAATTAAAATAGTCCCATTAGATTCATTTTAGCTGCGTGTCGTATGCCAATTAAAATAGTCTCATTAGACTCATTTTTCTGTAAGTAACTTGGATACGTGCTCAAAATTGACATGCAAGCCTTGGAACCCTAACTGCTAAAAATAGCAGTGTCATGGAACTAGTTGCATGTCACTCGAAAAAGGCTTACCAACATCGTGAGCTCACAAGGAATAACAATATGTATCTATGTTTGACATACGGCCCCCGGTTATCTAGCTCCTATAAATATGAGCATTTCTAAAAATAGTAAGTTCCCAGAATTTGATGAAACTAACTATGTAACAAGCTCCGATCACTGTGAAACCTTGGATGTACCTGTAGATGTAACCTACATGATGGAATCTAGCTGGATCTTAACCCTCCAGTGGTGCAAGCAATTTGGGAGTTAACAACTCTAAAATAAGCTTGGTCTAAAATCAAGCCTGATGTAAGTCATTTCAAAGTGTTTTGCTGTGAAGCTTGGGACCATATTCCAAACGAAAAGCATAAAGTAATAGAATCTAAAAGTGAGCAATGTATTTTTGTTGACTATTCTAAAGATGTTAAAGCCTACAGATTATTTGTACCTCACACTACAAAGGTTATCTTTTGGTGAGATGTTTGAATTGTTGAACATTCCTTGGCCTATGTGGCCTAGATCTTCTTTGCCACTTTTGTCTTCTACTTCTTTAGTGCTTGTATCAATTTTGGATGATGATCCTTCTTCTTCAGATGATGAGGATGTAGAGGAGCTTCCAACGCCTCCTCCTCCTCAAGTTCCGTTTGATGATGATAAGGCATCCTTGTATTCTTGTACCTTTGCCTTTTGATGCTTATGTTGATTTATTGGTCGATAAGATTTCAATTGGATTTATATTGGTTCTGTTATCCAAAGTTTGAATTTTTACATCTGATGACTTATTTATTTCAACGGGATTGGTCATTGTTTCTTTATCAATCATTGATTCTTTGCGGGTAAGTTGCTCCAACATTTCTTGTGGCAACTTCATTTCACTTTTTAGCTCATGGGTCATTGTTTCTTTATCAATCATTGATTCTTTGTGGGTAAGTAGCTCCAACATTTCTTGTTGCAACTTCATTTCACTTTTTAGCTTTTTAATCTGTGCGATCAAGTTTTGTCTATGATTCTTAAGGTGAGAAATGAGGTGAACCTTGACCATTCTCTTTTGTAATACTTATACGCTTTGACTAGTCACAATGGTTGATGGGTTATGTCCCTTGGTTAGGTCATGTCCTTTAGTTAGGATGTGCCACTTCATTTATTATTATTATTTATCATTTGATGTTTATTTATATATTTATGTTTATTACAATGGCATAGACTTGAATATAAGAAGTTATTCTGCCACAGTTGAGGCAAAGGCGATTTGGGTCTTGTTTTATGGATATAGCTTGTCCATATTGATGATTTTTAATGCAGTTAAATCTATAATTCTCTGTCAACTGAAGAAAGATGAGACTAAGATAGAGGTCTATGTTTTCAAAGAAATGTTAGTTTTTCATGCATGTTGGTGTTGTTGACCATGAAAGAAAAGATTCTGCATATCACATTGTAGCTGTTAAAAAGAAACGTATTATTCTGTTTTCCATGTTTATAAAACCAACGCTAAATCTTCAGACTTGCTTCCACTGTTACAGGGACACAGGGAAAATTACGAAGAAAGAAATTGCCTCGGGTTCATATTTTATCATTTCGTGGCATGCTTAAATTTCCTTTTTTTAAAAAGAGAGTGCCACCTAGAAAAAAGAATTCCAGAAAATGACAAGAAAGAAGAGATGGTGTGCCACTTGGGGTCTGTTTGTTTGCCATTTTTTGTTATATATCAGATTGTTTTTGACCAGAAGCTTTGTGCTAAATGAGGCATGCAATATACATATTGCGTTCAACCATCAAAACAGATATTGTCTTCTTGGAAGAATATGTGCAGAATGCTATGTTAAACCTTTTGGGGAGAGGAGACATGGCCGACACATTTTCTGTCAGTGAGATTCCAAATAGATCAGAAAGGAGACACTTCTGCAGTGAGTAACAAATCCCTCAATATAGTAAATGACGAATGTTCTATTACATGCATAAGCTTCGCACCTTGAAAATAAATCAAAGATGCTGATTCCAGGAGGCCTGGTGTTCAGTGTTCAATCCCTATTTCAGAGAGATGAGCAAGTTAAAACATATTTGGTTGACATTGCTGAAGCATCTTTTATATGTTTCCACAGAGGGTGTAAAATTTCTAATTCACATTGAAATGCTTATTTAGGAGGCTGACATTATTAGATTCTTCTTCGGAAGACTTGTCTTGCTTAACATCATGTATACATAGCCTGTAAATGATGTTTGTCTGCTTACAACCTGATTTACCACTGTGGAGACTGAGACTGTTATCATTAAATGTAACATGATACAATTTTGACTGTCATTTGATTATTGATTTACTGGTAAGGTTTCTTGAATACGTCTGGGAGGATTCTATGGTAATTTCTCTTTATTTAATAGGAGATCGAGATCATTGTTGGATACTGCACTTGAAAATATGAAAATATGTACTGAACAAATGGTATGTGCTTTTTTGCTAACTTCATGTAGCAATCTTGCAAAATATGTGATCACAAGTTGAATTGGTATCATGTGCAGTCTTCTGAGGATRTATCAGTTTAATGCACTGAACAAATGGCATGTGCTTTTTTGCTAACTTCATGTAGCAATCTTGAAAAASCCATCGGATTATTTAGAAGACAACTTTTTAAAATTCAATAAAGCAATTGTCGAATACCCAATTTCACGACACAAAAAAAAGGTGTTTGAATACCCACGCATAAGATGTTTCAATACCCATAAGATAAACAGTAAAAAATAAAATTTTATAAAATAGTCTGTCATACTGTTAAATCCAACAAAATTGCATAAACTATATTACCATATAATAGTACTTTGGATTTATATGGAAAGATGCAAACCCTATTCAAGAAGAAAGTAAGTGATATACTACAAATGAAATAGTTGGGTGTTGTCTAACTGTTCTACGAAATGGTTTTTTTCGTCGGAATTCGGTTACAGAAATCTGCACGAAATCACTATTTTTTGTTGTTTAAAATCCATTTCTGAATGCAGAAATGGATTCAGCATGTTGAAAAACCTATGGCATTGGATTATACAGAAATAATCACTCAAATCTACGGATCTAACAATTTCTCGCTGGATTTTAGGCAAAGGTTCCCAAAAAATATCGCCAGAAAAAAATCATTTCATAAAACGTTTAAACTACAAAAAATAGTTATATACACCAAGATATATCAAAAATGTTAAGTCAACAAAACAAATATGGAGGATAGATGAACATTACTCGTGCCCTACTTCCAAAGGGAATATGAATATCCATGAGTATACCCATGAAGGTTTCACAACAGTCCAAGAGACACAAGCCAATTAAATCTTACGAAGCATAGATGGACTACTCATGCCCTACTTCCAAAGGGAATATCCATAAGTATACCCATGAAGGTTTCACAACAGTCCAAGAGACACAAGCCAATTAAATCTTACGAAGCATAGATGGACTAAAGGGTCGTATTCACCCTTTGCATAAGGGATTAATACTTTTATGTATTTGACTTTCAATCGTGTTTACTTTTAATTACTTGTGAGTTGTTGATGAAAATAGAGGTTTTATATTTAAAATATTTTCTCAGGTGTCCCTTTCGTCCTATATTCTATTTTCCCATGAAATTTAATGGTATCTCCAACCATCCTTCAAACTCGTTAGTAATCCTTGTTACTGATAAATGAAATGTATTTTTAGTTTTAAGATGGTAAGCTTCAAATGAATTGTTAGACTATCTATTATCAGACGAAATGTGTTTTCAGTTTTTAAATGGTAAGCTTCAAATGAATTCAGACGAAATGTATTTTCAGTTTTAAAATTGTAAGCTTCAAATGAATTGCTAGACCATTTATTATTTCACATTAAATAATATCCTTCATTCAACTATAACTTTAGCTCTTTGTATTATTGATGGAGCCTAGGCTCCTTGAACCTTGATGATTATATTGAGAGCATAAACCATACCAAGCATTTATGGTTTCAAGACAACGTTTCACTAAATCAACTCAATAGGAATTAGGGGACTTTTAGCCATAATCCTAACCCATCCCATATCTAAGCTGTTTTTATTTATTTGAACTATTCTTTGGCTTGGATTTTTTTATTTTTTGTGTTTTTCATCTCTATCCTACACGAAAGTTTCTTGTGATTTCCTTAGGAAGCTTTCTTGTTGAGAAGTTCTTTCAAATAGCCTGAACCATAATTCTCAGTCATTTTCCTTTTCTTCCATATACAACTCATTCTATTCAATAATGGAGATTATTATACCTTCACCAAATATGTAACCACCTCCATACTTTGTCCTTTTGCCAAATTATTCTCTTCTACCAAGGGGATAGTGGAACCATAGTATCCGAATGTTTATTCCTCTTATAAAGCCCACAATTTTGAAGCTTGGATCAATGCATTTCCTTGTTGTTTCTTCTTGAACCATGTAGAGTTCCTTTAGAAGAACTTGCAAAATCTTGACTCTTGAGATTGTTTTGGAGAGATACTTTGTTTGGCAATCTAAAGAAGCAAGTTTAGGCATAGATTTATTTCCTCACTTACTTTACGGGGGCAACTTCTAACTAAATTCCTACATGCGTGATAGTGTATCCAATGTATCCCATAATCCTAACATGTCCATATTATCTGTGAATGCACAATATCAATAGCTTTGAACAAACCTGAGATAATCTACTTATCTATATGTGGCCATTGTTCCATTCAAAGGATGTTTAGATATTCAAATATGGCTCCTAAGAGCATTTCTACTAATGTATTTCATTGTTTTGGTATTCTAAGATTGGAAACTTTGACCAAAATTGGAAGCCATGTTACAAAGTCATCTACTAGATTGAATCTTAGATACCACATGGATAGAGGGATATAGCTGAATTGGTAGAGCTTAGCTCTTGCAATTGGGACATAGTGATTAGAGGCTAGATGCCTTATTTTCGAGGTAATATTGTCTTTACTTTAATGAGTGTCTTATAGGTCAAGTTTAAGTTAGGAATCTTGGCATCTCTATCTCTAGGAAGCGACAATTAATTAGTTTCCTCCCATTTTTCTTCCCATTAAGGGATAATATTCTATCTATTTTTCACGGGGTCTGAGATATTGGATGGAGTTATAAGTTGTGTGGTCCCACTCACATCAAGCAAAGTGCTCAAAGTAGTTTGGCACCATCAGGTCTAGAAACAATAAATGGTGATAGATGGAGGTAATGTTGGTGTTTGTTTTCCTTGCTATGGACCTAGGGGAGGACATGCTTGTAAGTATTGACTTAGGAACATTTTTTGATAGGATTATTGGATATTGACAAAAGGAAGGGTCACAACATTTATTGTACCCTCATGTTTTCGTATGGGCTTCTCATGTCAGATGTAATTTCTATCCCCGTTGACCTAGTTTGGTTTTTAATTTTTAATTTTTATTTATTTTTCTTCAGGCATAATCAATTCTCCATTAAATCATCATGTACAATCGGTGAACCTCATATTGTACTCTATGAGGAGCTATTTCCCTTGATAACGACAATGCCTTGATGCATGCTCCTCTAGAAGTTAATGTGTTTTATGTTATGGTAAGTGGTCATGTACTACCACATAAATGCAAAGAAAGTCCTAAGCAATATTTTTCATAGGATAAGGAGGGGCATCATCATTTAATTTGAAATTGAATACATGTACCTTTTGTAGGGTTGTTGTTATGTTCCCAATACTTAAAATATCAGAATAAACCAGAAGTACACACTATGTATAGCAATGTGAACATGGAGCACAACTCCAATATAGATAAGAGAGATGAGTTACACAATAACTCCTTAAAAATATGATAACTTCTTCCAAATACCCAATTACATTCATACATCACAATTCACATCCTCTCAATAATGAATACATTATCTCTATATATACCTATTCACACTCTAAACATGAGATCCATTTACTATTAGGTCGACCCTATTACATATACAATTACACATTACATGTACATTAAGCCTCATATATGCCCCTCCCTTGGGATCATATTATATACATTTAACCTCATATATGCCCCATTGGGTCATAACATAGTACCCTCATTGAAAAAGCTTTGTCCTCAAAGATTTGCAATTCAAGGCTTCACATGTGATGAAACCAAATAATGTGATTTTCTTATGTTCCCGCGTTCTTCATTTCGTTGATGATGATCTATCCATCCAAAATCAATTCTTTTCGATCTTAATTCTTGGTGGCTAGTTGTTGCATAATTTTCTTTCCTTTGATTTCATGTATTGTTGTTGTAACTTCTCTGATTTGTAGTGACTATTGGTCTCTGAAAATAACTTGTTGAAGATTGGTTTTGTGATGCCTTGTTCCATGAATATTGATAAATTTTCATCTTCTTCCTTGATAATGTTGATATCGACCTTCTTGTCTTCCTTGAAATCTTTCATGATAATGAGGTTGTTGATATGGATTCACATTTGACAATTTTCCTTCACTTTGCACATGACTTTCACTTGTCTTCTTTTCAGAGACAATGAAATCCTCTATCCTCTTTATTTKCTCTTTGATTACTCTAGCCTTGGAGATAATACCATCATATTTGACATGTACATCCTCTAGATGAATTTCAATTTCTTCAAGTATCTTTTGATGACCTTCTTGAATCTAGTCTTCTTTCTCCTTTTGAAGCTGCAATATCAYCCATTTATCAAATTCTGACATGCTCCAATTCTGGATTGCATTTATGATTTTATCTCATCAATATTAAGAGATTCCTCAACCTTTTTRCAAATTTCCTCCCAAGTCTTTTGGTATATTCTTCATCCAAGATCTTTGTTTCTTCCTGATTTTGATAATTCTTCTTTTCTTCTTTTAATCTCTTAACCTCRTCCACTATTTTTTTATGATGGTTTCATAATTTACATATCTCTTCATCTTTCTTTTTCAATTCTTCCATTTACTCATTTTCCCAGTTCCCTTTGCTACTCTTTCCTTGTTTTAATTTTTGAACCTCCTTAACGAGTGTTTCATTAAGGTCTCGTATCTTRGATAACTCATCACCCTTCTTCTTAATCTATTCCTTTGCTTAATTTAACTCATTTTGAATTCTATAGATTTCCTCCATTTTTGTATCCTTAATCCATTTATTTGAGAAGAGTTTTTCAAATGCTTTCCATGTGCAATAACATCTAGTATTCTTGTCAATACTCATCCACCATTTTTGAGCTTTACCAATTTTTTTTTTTTTTTTCCTATAGGAGTCATATCATATTCATTTTCCATCCTCAACCATTCCATAGAATTGATTTCATCTTTATCTTCATCTCTTGTAAATTGAGATATTGCCATTGATTCTTAATTGAGGTCTACCCCTAACGCTCAACTTACAATCTCAATATATTAAGGATAATGATGTCAAATAGTTATAATAAGTTTTTCCATTTAATATTTTATGTTTTCTCTTTCCAATGGCTTTTGATTCACCTTAATCGGACATCCCAATCAAAACTTTTGATATTTTTAAGTGAACATACCTTTGAAAACCCTGATTTGGAGTTTGTCCTTTTGGTTGACCTTCCTTCTGATGTATTTCTACAATTTTTGTTCTTCTGAGTCTGAAATTTTGGCCTGTAGTACTTTGATATGCCTTCTCTGCAATGCCATAGGTTTGATCAAAATTTAATGTGCCAAATAAAAGTTATGGTAACTTTCCAAAACCTTGCTAATTTTTGGCCTTTTCTGGAGAGCAAACTTTTACATAATGCCACGTGTCCAATATTTAATACATGATTCTAAAATTTGTACCATAAATAATATGGTCTGTCCTCTTTCAAATGCTATTGGTGGCACTGAATTTGGATCTTCACTGAAGAAGATATGACTTTTTTACCCATAACACCTGTTTGAGCCTAGTTATAGTACTAGTCCAATAATCCTACCTTCCACAGACTATATCTCTGAAATTAAAGTGATCCAAACTCTATTTGTTTTTAAAAAGAATGGATAATGTGTATTAAATAAAAGAGGGTTGTAGTCGAGCTAAAACCAACAGGAGATTACAAAATCATAGTGTTCAATAGAGTTCAACATAGTAGAGGGAATGAGCATCCTCAACTAASTGAAATCTATCAAAGTTTTTAACAAAAATAACAGAGGCTTCTTGTTTGGATTGTATTCTAACTAAATAACAGAGTTTTAACAAAAATGAATCGTGTCTGTAATTTGTAATCTGTAATGCATGAACCTGGCTAGTGTATTTTCATCTTTGTGTCCACTATTGCTTGAGAATATTCTTGCATGCTGGCAATTGGCGGTGGTGGTTGTGGCTGCTCTACCTTGTAAGAAGCCTGGGAGCTTGCTGAGGGGATTCCTGCATTCAATCCAGGAGCTGCATCTCTCGGGCCATGCTTGTCTTTTCCCATTTGAAAATTTTGTTCTGTATGCTTGTTGAGCTTTCTCAACACAATGACTATCTCTTTATCTTGCCTATTTTCCCTTTCTTTCGTGGCTTGCTCGAGCTGTGCGTGAGAGTGTCCAAGCGCTGTGATTTTCTGTTGTTGATGTTCCATTTTCCCTTGAAGTGCCTCCAATTCACAATTAGTGCAATGAAATGCTGGTCGACTTCTACGCCACATGGTAATTGATAAAAGATAGAGGATCCAAGAGTTGCTATGAGAAATTTGTGAATGGCAGAGAGGTGGGAGTAAACAATAATTCAAGGCAGGATAAGAACTCCCATTGTTTGAGTATCCTTGAAATTTATCGTCATGAGCATTTCACCCTCGATTTCCATCCATAGTACTAGTGATCGTGGAAAGATACGCTGGTACTGTGCGCTGAGAGCCATGGGAAGGACGAGCAACTAGCTAGAATGGGATGAACATCTCATAATGACGCCAAAGTGAGAGTAAGTACCAAATATAGAGAGTATGTAAGGAGGGAGAGCTTTAAATTCCACCATGCAAAGATATGATGCCAACTTCCACATGTTGTATGTTGCATGTGATGCGAGACGTGCGTATGGAGAGGGAAATGATTTGGTTTGTCCTAATGTATTTGCTATTATGGGGGAGGAGATTCACATCACTCATCCCAAGAACATTTTTAATACCTTTTATGCCTCCATTGTCC
>JASDQU010103985.1:273934-287097 GCA_032191745.1 Picea mariana | reverse complement strand
TGCTCTCAATCTCAGCGATTTAGAAGGGCTATGCAGTTTTCGTCTGTGATGGATAGGTGCTGTTCTTGCCCAAAGGATCTAGCTTAGACACAAAGGTGGTTCTTGGAATTAGAGAGAGAGACTTGTATAGGTTGAAGGGACAGTCTATGAGAGACATAGACAACTATAGCAGTGTGACAGAGTACAGGGAGCGGGTAGCTCTGAAGGTTGTGCAAACTCGGAGGGAGCCCGACTTTAGAGGGAGTCAACAGGCTCAGAGGGAGAGTCAACTGTCCAGAGGAAGTCTACCTTCAAGTTCAAATGGGAGAGAGGAGTCTTCCAAGACTGTCAGGAAGGTGTCATAGGTTGAGGAAGCTGGGCAGGAAGCTTAGAAGCGGGAGGCTTCTAGGAGCAACGTTTCTTCCAAGAAGGGACCATGCCATACAACAAGATTTGCTTTAGTTTAAGAGGGAACAACCAATTAGGTGGATTGGAGAGCAACTGTGGTAGCAGATCTAATGTGGCAATACATCCTTCGCTAAGAGGGAGTGTTGATGTTTGATAGCATCGGGAGTATTCTCACATGTGTGGGGCTTTGTGGGCTTGTGTTGGGGCTTCACACCCACTTGTGTGAATAAGTGGGTGAGTTTGAGAAGGGCTTCTAATGAGAGGTTAGGGGCTTCTTAGCACCCACTCAAGTGATCTATATAAAGGCAAGGCTTGTGAGAGAGATAGGAAAAGGACAAGAGGCGTGGAAGGGCATTCCTTCTCTGAGGTTCATGGAGGAGTAGGTCGTGTAGGCCTCAGGCCTGTAGAAGGCTGAGTAGGGCCTGTGCAAGGGTGTTTTCTGTGCATCAACTTGTGGAGCAGCTGAGCTAGGAGGGAGTCCTAGTCTGTGTGCAAGCTGTGGTTAAAGAAGGCTAAGTAGGGCCTGTGGTTGAAGACTGTTTCTATAGCAGCTTGGAGAGGAGCCTAGCCTCAGTTTGTAGCAGACCTACAACAGTGGCAGCAGGGTGTTTCTTGGGCAGAGTTTTGGGGCTAATTCTGTGTGCAAACAGTGAGGTAAAGAAGGCCGAGTTAGGCTTGGTTCTTCTGTGGAGCAGCCACATACCTGCAGTCTGAGGCAGCTTGTAGTAGGCTGTGTTATCTTGTTGCAGACCTGTGTTAAGGGATGTGTTGAGGCCTGTGTGAGGGATGGTACAAGGAAAGGAGGTTTGAGGGGAGCTGGGGGGCTCAGACCCTCACCCTATAGCCACCCATGTGACCAAAAAGGTAAAGATTGGGTGCAGTAAGGAAGGTTGTTATCCCTGTCTTGTTACAGACCGCTATAAAAGAAGGAGAGGAGCAGGACGACGGTTGGAAGGAGTCAGCCGTGGCCTAGGAGCCTCAACCAAGGAGAAAGGATAAGGCTAGAAGGACTCAGCCCTAGTGTTGAAGACCCCAGTTCAAGGGCTGGAAGGACTCAGCCAGACTTGTGCAAGGAGTGCAGGGCAGAGGAGGGTTTGAAGGCGCAACCCTCAGCGAGCATTGCATGAACAGTTTAGCATTGAGTAAGGGTTTTCTGAGTTTATGATTTCCCTTGTTTTGGCATTTTTCTGTGTAATAAAAATTTGGGCCATTGTCCCTGGTATGGGAGCCCATTATTCTGAGATTGGTTTAATAAAGAACAAGTGATTTTGGGCTTGAAATTCCTGTGTATTGTGTATGATTCAATTGCTGGTTTTACTTTCCGCTGTGCTAAGTTGTTAGGCATCTCAGTGTGTTTATGTTCACAGCTTAGAATGTGTGATTTCTGTGTGTTCTGTTGAGAACCTAGGCCAGACCTGAGGTGTATTCAAAACCTAACAAGAAATCCATCTTGTTGTTGATGTTTGTAGCATCAGACAGGTACTTCCACATTGGTTTTGTGTCTAACATGTGGAAGTAATCATTAATACCTCTCCAGACTTAGGAAATTCACTTTATAAGTTAACTCACTGTTATTTCCATAATTTGTGAGTAGAAAGCTACCACAATGCTTTTTGTACCCACACATGACTTTGCTAAATCAAAGGGTTGATCCTCTAATTAGTGTGCTGTTCACTAACTGTGACCACCATACATGCTGCTGAAACCACTCCAGCTTAATACACTGATCTCTGAGTTATGTTACTGACTTCTCCTCTTTGATGAAGTGAAGCCATGCCTAGTTCAGACCTCCATGAATTTCCCTTGAACAATAGGCTGCATGCATGCATTAGGAGGATGAGTTGTACCAAAATAAAACTTCCAAAAATAAAGCTAACAATTAGTTGTGAAGCTAAGGTTTTAGAATATCTAGGAGGTTCAGTTAGGGTTTGAAAATATCACATGCCAACCACAAATAACAAGTCGAGTTAGGGTTTGAGAATATCTCGCATGCCAACCACAAATAGAAAGTCAAGATAGGGTTTTGGACTTGGTAAAATTAGCAAGCACGCCGACTATGAATAGGAAGACGAGTTAGGGTTTAAGAATAGCAAGTCTGTCTACTAAAAATAAGAAGGAATGAGTAGAGGAGGTTGAATTAGGGTTTGAGAATAGCAAGGAATGTGGAATAGTAAAATTAACAAACAATTTCACAACTCAAACTAATAATCCACCTATTCTCATGTGCACAGTTGCACCTTGGAATGTATAACTATAGCTAGATTGTGTCACCATGTGATGCATATGCTATCTGCTCAACTTTAAATTCGTATCACCATCCTTCACCAATTGAAACCTAGAAACAACTCCACCATTGCACACCAGAAACCTGACACTACACCCTATATACCTGCTATAGATAGAGCTTCTAAATATAGACATGGCAAAAATAGCAGTTCGACTCTTGAAAAATAGGAAACCCAGAATATTAAGAGAATTGTTATGGGACACTTGCCAAATATAGGACGTCTAAAAACAGACACTGCTAAAAATAGAAGCATGTCGCATGTCAATTAAAATAGTCCCATTAGATTCATTTTAGCTGCGTGTGGTATGCCAATTAAAATAGTCTCATTAGACTCATTTTTCTGTAAGTAAGTTGGATACGTGCTCAAAATTGACATGCAAGCCTTGGAACCCTAACTGCTAAAAATAGCAGTGTCATGGAACTACTTGCATGTCACTCGAAAGAGGCTTACCGACATCGTGAGCTCGCAAGGAACAACAATATGTATCTATGTTTGACATGCGGGCCCCGGTTATCTAGCTCCTGTAAAATAGGAGCATTGCTAAAAATAGTAAGTTCCCAGAATTTGATGAAACTAACTATGTAAAAAGCTCCGATCACTGTGAAACCTTGGATGTACCTGTAGATGTAACCTACATGATGGAATCTAGCTGGATCTTAACCCTCCAGTGGTGCAAGCAATTTGGGAGCTAACAACTCTAAAATAAGCTTGGTCTAAAATCAAGCCTGATGTAAGTCATTTCAAAGTGTTTCGCTGTGAAGCTTGGGACCATATTCCAAACAAAAAGCATAAAGCAATAGAATCTAAAAGTGAGCAATGTATTTTTGTTGGCTATTCTAAAGATGTTAAAGCCTACAGATTATTTGCACCTCACACTACAAAGGTTATCTTTTGGTGAGATGTTCGAATTGTTGAACATTCCTTGGCCTATGTGGCCTAGATCTTCTTTGCCACTTTTTTCTTCTACTTCTTTAGTGCTTGTATCAATTTTGGATGATGATCCTTCTTCTTCAGATGATGAGGATGTAGAGGAGMTTCCAACGCCTCCTCCTCCTCAAGTTCCGTTTGATGATGATAAGGCATCCTTGTATTCTTGTACCTTTTCCTTTTGATGCTTATGTTGATTTATTGGTCGATAATGTTTCAATTGGATTTATATTGGTTCTGTTATCCAAAGTTTGAATTTTTACATCTGATGACTTATTTATTTCAACGGGATTGGTCATTGTTTCTTTATCAATCATTGATTCTTTGCGGGTAAGTTGCTCCAACATTTCTTGTGGCAACTTCATTGCACTTATTAGGTCATGGGTCATTGTTTCTTTATCAATCATTGATTCTTTGTGGGTAAGTTGCTCCAACATTTCTTGTTGCAACTTCATTTCACTTTTTAGCTTCTTAATCCGTGCGATCAAGTTTTGTCTATGATTCTTAAGGTGAGAAATGAGGTGAATCTTGACCATTCTCTTTTGTAATACTTATACACATTGACTAGTCACAATGGTTGATGGGTCATGTCCCTTGGTTAGGTCATGTCCTTTAGTTAGGATCTGCCACTTCATTTATTATTATTATTTATCATTTGATGTTTATTTATATATTTATGTTTATTACAATGGCATAGAATTGAATATAAGAAGTTATTCTGCCAAGTTGAGGCAAAGGTGATTTGGGTCTTGTTTTATGGATATAGCTTGTCCATATTGATGATTTTTAATGCAGTTAAATCTATAATTCTTTGTCAACTGAAGAAAGATGAGACTAAGATAGAGGTCTATGTTTCCAAAGAAATTTTAGTTTTCATGCATGTTGGTGTTGTTTACCATGAAAGAAAAGATTCTACATATCACATTGTAGCTGATAGAAAGAAACGTATTATTCTGTTTTCCATGTTTATAAAACCAATGCTAAATCTTCAGACTTGCTTCCACTGTTACAGGGACACAGAAAATTACGAAGAAAGAAATTGCCTCGGGTTCATATTTTATCATTTCGTGGCATGCTTAAATTTCCTTTTTTTAAAAAGAGAGTGCCACCTAGAAAAAATAATTCCAGAAAATGACAAGAAAGAAGAGATGGTGTGCCACTTGGGGTCTGTTTGTTTGCCATTTTTTGTTATATATCAGATTGTTTTTGACCAGAAGCTTTGTGCTAAATGAGGCATGCAATATACATATTGCGTTCAACTATCAAAACAGATATTGTCTTCTTGGAAGAATATGTGCAGAATGCTATGTTAAACCTTTTGGGGAGAGGAGACATGGCCGACACATGTTCTGTCAGTGAGATTCCAAATAGATCAGAAAGGAGACACTTCTGCAGTGAGGGACAAATACCTCAATATAGTAAATGACGAAGGTTCTATTACATGCATAACCTTCGCACCTTGAAAATAAATCAAAGATGCTGATTCCAGGAGGCCTGGTGTTCAGTGTTCAATCCCTATTTCAGAGAGATGAGCAAATTAAACATATTTGGTTGACATTGCTGAAGCATCTTTTATATGTTTCCACAGAGGGTGTAAAATTTCTAATTCACATTTAAATGCTTATTTATGAGGCTGACATTATTAGATTCTTCTTCGGAAGACTTGTCTTGCTTAACATCATGTATACATAGCCTGTAAATGATGTTTGCCTGCCTACAACCTGATTTATCACTTTGGAGACTGAGATTGTTATCTCTAAATGTAACATGATACAATTTTGACTGTCATTTGATTATTGATTTAATGGTAAGGTTTCGTGAATACGTCTGGGAGGATTCTATGGTAATCTCTCTTTATTTAATAGGAGTTCGAGATCATTGTTGGACACTGCACTTGAAAATATGAAAATATGTACTGAACAAATGGTATGTGCTTTTTTGCTAACTTCATGTAGCAATCTTGCAAAATATGTGATCACAAGTTGAATTGGTATCATGTGCAGTCTTCTGAGGATGTATCAGTTTAATGCACTGAACAAATGGCATGTGCGTTTTTGCTAACTTCATGTAGCAATCTTGCAAAAGCCATCGGATTTTTTAGAAGAMAACTTTTTAAAATTCAATAAAGCAATTGTSGAATACCCAATTTCACGACACAAAAAAAAGGGTGTTTGAATACCCACTCATAAGATGTTTCAATACCCATAAGATCTTCCAGATGAGAAAACAGTAAAAAATAAAATCTTATAAAATAGTCTGTCATACTGTTAAATCCAACAAAATTGCATAAACTATATTACCATATAATAGTACTTTGGATTTATATGGAAAGATGCAAACCCTATTCAAGAAGAAAGTAAGTGATATACTACAAATGAAATAGTTGGGCGTTGTCTAATTGTTCTACGAAATGGTTTTTTTTGTTGGAATTCGGCGACAGAAAATCACTATTATTTGTTGTTTAAAATTCATATCTGAATGCAGAAATGGATTCAGCATGTTGAAAAACCTGTGGCATTGGATTATACAGAAATAATCACTCAAATCTATGGATCTAACAATTTCTCGCTGGATTTTAGGCAAAGATCCCCAGAAAATATTGTCGGGAAAAAATAATTTCATAGAACATTTAAACTATGGAAAATAGTTGTATACGCCAAAATATATAAAAAATGTCAAGTCAACAAAGCAAATATGGAGGATAGATGAGCATTACTCATGCCCTACTTCCAAAGGGAATATGAATATCCATGAGTATACCCATGAAGGTTTCACAACAGTCCAAAAGACACAAGCCAATTAAATCTTACGAAGCATAGATGGACTACTCATGCCCTAGTTCCAAAGGGAATATCCATAAGTATACCCATGAAGGTTTCACAACATACCCATGAAGGTTTCACAACAGTCCAAGAGACACAAGCCAATTAAATCTTACGAAGCATAGATGGACTAAAGGGTCGTATTCACCCTTTGCATAAGGGATTAATACTTTTATGTATTTGACTTTCAATCGTGTTTACTTTTAATTACTCGTGATTTGTTGATGAAAATATAGGTTTTATATTTAAAATATTTTCTCAGGTGTCCCTTTCGTCCTATATTCTATTTTCCCATGAAATTTAAGGGTATCTCCAACTATCCTTCAAATTCGTTAGTGATCCTTGTTACTAATAAATGAAATGTATTTTTAGTTTTAAGATGGTAAGCTTCAAATGAATTGTTAGACTATCTATTATCAGACGAAATGTATTTTCAGTTTTAAAATGGTAAGCTTCAAATGAATTGCTAGACCATTTATTATTTCACATTAAATCATATTCTTCATTCAACTATAACTTTAGCTCTTTGTATTATTGATGGAGCTTAGGCTCTTTGAACCTTGATGATTATATTGAGAGCATAAACCATACCAAGCATTTATGGTTTCAAGACAACGTTTCACTAAATCAACTCAATAGGAATTAGGGGACTTTTAGTCATAATCCTATCCCATCCCATATCTAAGCTGTTTTTATTTATTTGAACTATTCTTTGACTTGGATTTATTTATTTTTTGTGTTTTTCATCTCTATCCTACACGAAAGTTTCTTGTGATTTCCTTATGAAGCTTTCTTGTTGAGAAGTTATTTCAAATAGCTTGAACCATAATTCTCAGTCATTTTCCTTTTCTTCCATATAAAACTCATTCTATTCAATAATGGAGATTATTATACCTTCACCAAATATGTAACCACCTCCATACTTTGTCCTTTTGCCAAATCATTCTCTTCTGCCAAGGGGATAGTGGAACCATAGTATCCGAATGTTTATTCCTCTTATAAAGCTCACAATTTTGAAGCTTGGATCAATGCATTTCTTTGTTGTTTCTTCTTGAACCATGTAGAGTTCCTTCAGAAGAACTTGCAAAATATTGACTCTTGAGATTGTTTTGGAGAGATAGTTTGTTTGGCAATCTAAAGAAGCAAGTTTAGGCATAGATTTATTTCCTCACTTTAAGGGGGCAACTTCTAACTAAATTCCTACATGTGTGATAGTGTATCCAATGTATCCCATAATCCTAACATGTCCATATTATCTGTGAATGAAATATCAATGGCTTTGAACAAACCTTGGATAATCTACTTATCTATATGTGGCCATTGTTCCATTCAAAGGATGTTTAGATATTCAAATATGGCTCCTAAGAACATTTCTACTAATGTATTTCATTGTTTTGGTATTCTAAGATTGGAAACTTTGACCAAAATTGGAAGCCATGTTACAAAGTCATCTACTAGATTGAATCTTAGATACCACATGGGTAGAGGGATATAGCTGAATTGCTAGAGCTTAGCTCTTGCAATTGGGACATAGTGATTATAGGCTAGATGCCTTATTTTCTAGGTAATATTGTCTTTACTTTAATGAGTGTCTTATAGGCCAAGTTTAAGTTAGGAATCTTGGCATCTCTATCTCTAGGAAGCGACAATGAATTAGTTTCCTCCCATTTTTCTTCCCGTTAAGGGATAATATTCTATCTATTTTTCATGAGGTCTGAGATATTGGATGGAGTTATAAGTTGGTTGGTCCCACTCACATCAAGCAAAGTGCTCAAAGTAGTTTGGCACTATCAGGTCTAGAAACAATAAATGGTGATAGATGGAGGTAATGTTGGTGTTTGTTTTCCTTGCTATGGACCTAGGAGAGGACATGCTTGTAAGTATTGACTTAGGAACATTTTTTGATAGGATTATTGGATATTGACAAAAGGAAGGCTCACAACATTTATTGTACCCTCATGTTTTGGTATGGGCTTCTCATGTCAGATGTAATTTCTATCCCCATTGACCTAGCTTGGTCTTTAGTGGACATCAATACAAATATAAATATAAGTTTATTTAGTATTGAAGTATGGGGTTGGGAGATGGGTATGTCCTACTCTTTTTTTAATTTTTAGTTTATATTTATTTTTCTTCAGGCATAATCAATTCTCCATTAAATAATCATGTACAGTGGGTGAACCTCATATTGTACTCTATGAGGAGCTATTTCCTTTGATAACGACAATGCCTTGATGCATGCTCCTCTAGAGTTGATGTGTTCTATGCTATGGTAAGTGGTCATGTACTACCACATAAATACAAAGGAAGTCCTAAGCAATATTTTTTATAGGATAAGGAGGGGCATCATAATTTAATTTGAAATTGAATACATGTACCTTTTGTAGGATTGTTGTTATGTTCCCAATACTTGAAATATCAATACACACTATGTATAGCAATGTGAACATGGAGCACAACTCCAATATAGATAAGAGAGATGAGTTACACAATAACTCCTTAAAAATATGAGAACTTCTTCCAAATACCCAATTACATTCATACATCACAATTCACATCCTCTCAATAATGAATACATGATCTCTATATATACCTATTCGCATGCTACACATGAGATCCCTTTACTATTAGGTCGACCCTATTACATATACAATTACACATTACATGTACATTAAGCCCCATATATGCCCCTCCCTTGGGATCATATCATATACATTTAACCTCATATATGCCCCATTGGGTCATAACAAAGTACCCTCATTCAAAAAGCTTTGTCCTCAAAGCTTTGCAATTCAAGGCTTCACATGTGATGAAACCAAGTAATGAGATTTTCTTATGTTCCCGCGTTCTTCATTTCGTTGATGATGATCTATCCATCCAAAATCAATGCTTTTCGATCTTAATTCTTGGTGGCTAGTTGTTGCATAATTTTATTTCCTTTGATTTAATGTATTGTTGTTGTAACTGCTCTAATTTGTATTGACTATTGGTCTCTGATAATAGTTTGTTGAAGATTGGTCCATGAATATAGATAAATTTCCATCTTCTTCCTTGATAATGTTGATATTGACATTCTTGTCTTCCTTGAAATCTTTCATGGTAATGAGGTTGTCGATATGGATTCACATTTGACAATTTTCCTTCACTTTGCACGTGCCTTTCACCTGTCTTCTTTTCAAAGACAATGGAATCCTCTATCCTCTTTATTTGGTCTTTGATTACTCTAGCCTTGGAGATAATACCATCATATTTGACATGCACATCCTCTAAATGAATTTCAATTTCTTCAAGTATCTTCTGATGATCTTCTTGAATCATGCTTGAATATAGTCTTCTTTCTCCTTTTGAAGCTGCAATATCACCCATTTATCAAATTTTGACATGCTCCAATTCTGGATTGCATTTATGATTTTATCTCATCAATATTAAGAGATTCCTCAACCTTTTTGCAAATTTCCTCCTAAGTCTTTTGGTAGATTCTTCATCCAAGATTTTTGTTTCTTCCTGATTTTGATAATTCTTCTTTTCTTCTTTTAATCTCTTAACTTCATCCACTAGTGTTTTTATGACGGTTTCGTAATTTACATATCTCTTCATCTTTCTTTTTCAATTCTTCCATTTACTCCTTTTCCCAGCTCCCTTTGCTACTCTTTCCCTGTTTTAATTTTTGAACCTCCTTAATGAGTGTTTCATTAAGGTCTTGTATCTTAGATAAATCATCACCCTTCTTCTTAATCTATTCCTTTGCTTAATTTAACTCATTTTGAATTCTATACATTTCCCCCATTTTTGTATCTTTAATCCATTTATTTGAGAAGAGTTTTTCAAATGCTTCCCATGTGCAGTAACATCTAGTATCCTTGTCAATACTCATCCACCATTTTTGAGCTTCACCATTTTTTTTTATAGGAGTCATATCATATTCCTTTTCCATCCTCAACCATTCCATAGAATTGATTTCATCTTTATCTTCATCTCCTGTAAATTGAGGTATGTCCATTGATTCTTAATTGAGGTCTACCCCTAACCCTCAACTTACAATCTCAATATATTAAGGGTAATGATGTCAAATAGTTATAATAAATTTTTCCATATAATATTTTATGTTTTCTCTTTCCAATGGATTTTGATTCACCTTAATCGGACATTCCAATCAAAAGTTTTGATATTTTTAAGTGAACATACCTTTGAAAACCTTGATTTGGAGTCTGTCCTTTTGGTCGACCTTCCTTTTGATGTATTTCTACAATTTTTGTTCTTCCGAGTCTGATATTTTGGCCTATAGTACTTTGATATGCCTTCTCTGCAATGCCATAGGTCTGACCAAAATTTAATGTGCCAAATAAAAGTTATTGTAACTTTTCGAAACCGTGCTAATTTTTGGCCTTTTCTGGAAATAAAACTTTTACATAATTCCATGTGTCCAATATTTAATACATGATTCTAAAATTTGAATCATAAATAATATGGACTATCCTCTTTCAAATGCGATTGGTGGCACTGAATTTGGATCTTCACTGAAGAATATATGACTTTTTTACCGTAACACCTGTTTGAGACTAGTGATAGGACTAGTCCAATAATCCTACCTTCCACAAACTATATCCCTGAAATTAAAGTGATCCAAACTCTATTTTTTTATAAAAAGAATGGATAATGTGTATTAAATAAAAGAGGGTTGTAGTCGAGCTAAAACAAACCAGAGATTACAAAATCATAGTGTTCAATAGAGTTCAACATAGTAGAGGGAATGAGCATCCTCAACTAACTGAAATATATCAAAGTTTTTTACAAAAATAACAGAGGCTTTGTGTTTGGATTGTATTCTAACTAAATAACATAGTTTTAACAAAAATGAATCGTGTCTGTAATTCATAATCTGTAACGCATGAACCTGACTAGTGTAATTTCATCTTTGTGTCCACTATTGCTTGAGAATATTCTTGCATGCTGGCAATTGGCGGTGGTGGTTGTGGTTGCTCTACCTCGTATGAAGCCTGGGAGCCTGCTGAGGGGATTCCTGCATTCAATCCAAGAGCTGCATCTCTGGGGCCATGCTTGTCTTTTCCCATTTGAAAAATTTGTTCTGTATGCTTGTTGAGCTTTCTCAACACAATGAATATCTTTTTATCTTGCCTATTTTCCCTTTCTTTCGTGCCTTGCTCTAGCTGTGAGTGAGAGTGTCCAAGCGCTGTGATTTTTTTTTGTCGATATTCCATTTTCCCTTGAAGTGCCTCCAATTCACAATTAGTGCAATGAAATGATGGTCGACTTCTACGCCACATGGTAATTGATAAAATATAGAGGGTCCAAGAGTTTCTATGATAAATTTGTGAATGGAAAAGAGGTGGGAGTAAACAACAATTCAAAGGAAGGATACAAACTCCCATTGTTTGAGTATCCTTGAAATTTATCGCCATGAGTGTTTCACCTTCGATTTCACGCATGAAATCCATCCATAGTACTAGTGATCATGGAAAGATATGTTGTACTGTGCGTTGAGAGCCATGGGAAGGACGAGAAACTAGCTAGAATGGGATGAACATCTCATAATGACACCGAAGTGAGAGTAAGTACCAAATATAGAGAGTATGTAAGGAGGGAGAGCTTTAAATTCCACCATGCAAAGATATGATGCCATCTTCCACATGTTGTATGTTGCATGTGGATGTGATGCGAGACATGCATATGGAGAGGGAAATGATTTGGTTTGTCCTAATGTATTTTCTATGATGGGGGAGGGGGAGGAGATTCACATCACTCATCCCAAGAACATTTTTAATAACTTTTATGCCTCCATAGTCCCTTCGATTTTTAATGTTTGCAATTATTGCAATGTTAATTCCACCTTTGTCCATAATGTTGATTGAAGGTGCACTCTTTGTTTCTCCTTTACCCATGATGTTAAGGAAGAAAGCTCATGGTTGCTACCTCATTTGTCATTAAATCCCCTTGATTCATCATCTTGGCTTTCTTAGCTAGCTGATCTGCCTCTTGATTTTGCTATCGAAGAATGCAGAAGTATTCCATTGAGTGAAAATTTTTCTCCTCAAATTTCATTCTATGGTAGATTCTTTGTAGGCAGGACTGAGAGTTGTGATTGATGTGTCTCAGACCTTTTATCACCAATTTCAAGTCTCCTATAACAATAATGCTTTGATCTTTGTTTTTAGGTATAAGAGTCAATCCCATAAATGCAACCAAAAACTACACTTGATTATTTGTTTATTTCCTAGTCCCCACGAGTATCTGATGTTCTGGTTTCCTCCAGGGTCAACCTCTTGCACATTCTGCCCCTGAATGTCCTTATGAAGCCCCATTTAAGAACAAGAATTTTTTGTCTTGTTTTTGCTTCCAATTTGCAAATTATTGATCTGAAAGTCTTAACTGCCAACAGAATCTGCGTGGAGGAGGTGGGGAGGGGAGGGGAGGAGAGTTGAAAATATCGAGGACTAATAATAATGCTAATCCAATATGTTTCTGCTTGATCAATATCGGTGAGAGATCCTGAATTTTGGTCCTTGGTGCACATGACATCAGAGAGTAGACTGTGGGCTAGAGAATGAACTCTCGATGGAGGGAGGATTTATCTTGGAAAATGGTCTTATTTCTCGCCAACCAGATTTCCCATTAGATAAATTTGGGAATTGCTTTCCAGATGCATACAAAGAGAATTTTTTGTTTGAAGCTGCTAGCATATCCATGTTTCCAATGGAGAAACATATCATGCCAACTATTG
>JASDQU010103985.1:188624-235518 GCA_032191745.1 Picea mariana | reverse complement strand
GCCTGCCATATCTGAATCAACATATCCCTATAGAAAAGTGTCTGAACCTCCAAAACATAATGCATGAGTAGTAGTACCTCTCAAATACTTGAGAATCCACTTTACTACCTCCCAATGTTCTTTACCTGGATTGTTCATATATCTGCTCATAACTCCCACTGCATGTGCAATATCTAGTCTTGTGCAAACCATTGCATACATCAAGCTGTTGATTGCTGATGAATATGGGACCCTGGACATGTATTCTATCTCCTCCTGTGTCTTGGGACACATTTCCTTAGTTAATTTGAAATCGCTGGCCAAAGGTGTACTAATTGGTTTTGCATTCTGCATTCTAAACCTCTCCAACACCTTCTCTGTGTACTCACCCTGAGACAATGTCAGTTTGCGATTTTTCCTATCTCTTGTTATTCTCATACCAAGGATTTTCTTTGCAGCACCCAAATCGAGGGAAAAATACCTAATATTAACATCATTACTTGTGGAGGATCTAAAACTGGCGTAGATGTAGACAATCAACCCAAGATTCAGAAAGATGTTCCCAAAGATGATAGGTATGACCCTATGAGAAAAAAGTTGTTTTTCAAAAATGAAATAGAAATATTTAAGAGCATCCCCACTCTAGAAATAATGGAGAATCCCCCTAAAGTTGCTTGTCAACCTGAACTTGCACAAGCCCTTACCTCATCACTGACACCTAGAAATTTTGCAATTCCAAGGAGACACCTTGAGCAGTCTCAAAGTGTAATCAATCTCTGGTTTCAATTGTTCTTTGATATCCTAGGGGAGGAAAAACTTACAAAGAAGTTGCACAACACCCTACACATAATATTGGGAAATTAGGGAACCACAAAATCCATAGTAAGGACCAACCTCCTTGAGAAGAATACCCAGAGAATACAAAGAAGGAAGGTGTGAACAGGAAAATAATTTAGGTTAGAATCCCAGCTAGATGATTTTGAAATCAAATATGTCATGTTATATTTGGGATCTGATGTCAACATCCTACCAAAAAATACCTGGGAAGCTTTGGGAAAACCTTAGTTAGCATATTTCCCCATCCAGTTGAGAATGAAAAACTAGTATTGTATTTTCCTAGTAGGAAGGCTGGAAAATGTGGAAATAGATGTTGCGGGAGTTAAGACCACAACTGATTTTGAGGTAATTGAAATCATGGGAGATAAGTATCCCTACCCTGCTCTACTCAGAATTGATTGGGAATATGAAAACTATTCCATCATTTATCTAAAGAGGGACACCATGACGTTTGAAGCATATGGGATAAAAGTAGTTGAAACCTTAGATCCATGTTTAGGGTCTAGATATATTGAACCAATGGATCACAATATGGAATCATATGCTCTTGACCAATTATACATCATAACAACATGAACGAGACCATATTACATAAATCCCACTGCAGATGGATCGATAAGTTAGAGAAGCATACACTCTGCTCATGAGGATTTAGAAGTAGCGTTTGACATTTGGAAGGAGAGTTCATATGAGCGATTCTAAAGATGTTGCATAACTGTCAGGGCAACGAGATGGATTGGAACCGAGGTCATAGAACACCCGACATATAATGGCACCTCAGAGGTACACATTTTTCTTACCAACATGGAAGAGGGAATAACGACAGATAAAAGGATCTTTGTTCTTAGTATAGCCTTTCAAGATACCCCTGCTAGATGGTGGGCCACCCATAAAGACTTGATTATGGAGTGGTAAGACACAAAAAATCCATCCAATGTCAATTCCAAAGTAGGGATCAACTGAAAGAAGACATGAATATAGATTTTCAAGATGCACAACTATCCGATGGAAAGTTTGACCCTAAAGTGCATATTGAACATTGCTTAAAGCAGTGGAGAGTTGCGGAAGTACCCTCTTACCAATGGGTTTAGGTATTTCTCCATTTTTTGGGGCCAATCCTAAAGGCCTGGTATATACATGAGGAGACCATAAGACAAACAAATTGTTGGTAGACCTTACAAGACCAAATTTCCAAGAAATTATCCTTTACAAGTAAGTACCCTGAGTTCAACACAATCCTTCAAATAATCATGGAAATTCTTTTTACTGGCATCTGCAAAAAGAGATCAAGTCTAGTAGTATGTTCTGACCATGTTCATTTGCTTCAGTCTAGTTTGGGTATTAAAAATGATAAGATACCTGTACCCTACTGTAAAGTTGAGAAAACCCTGGAAAACCCCGATGACTTAGAGGATATTAGAAAATTAACCATTAAAGAAATGGAAGGAAGTAAAGAGATTTAGGATACCATACCTAGTCACACCTGTAGCTTCTATAACCATCCACTAAATTTGTGGAACGTTAATATAGGGAGTGCAAAGTATCCTAATATAGATTCTATAAGAGATTACTAGGATGATCAAACTCTACAATATATACAACATGTTAAAATACCATGTTGGGATACTCTGGTTAATGTTTGATAGATGTCGTGAAATGCAGATGTCTTTGAATCTAAGGNCATTTGCTTCAGTCTAGTTTGGGTATTAAAAATGATAAGATACCTGTACCCTACTGTAAAGTTGAGAAAACCCTATAAAACCCCGATGACTTAGAGGATATTAGAAAATTAACCATTAAAGAAATGGAAGGAAGTAAAGAGATTTAGGATACCATACCTAGTCACACCTGTAGCTTCTATAACCATCCACTAAATTTGTGGAACGTTAATATAGGGAGTGCAGAGTATCCTAATATAGATTCTATAAGAGATTACTAGGATGATCAAACTCTACAATATATACAACATGTTAAAATACCATGTTGGGATACTCTGGTTAATGTTTGATAGATGTCGTGAAATGCAGATATCTTTGAATCTAAGGAAGTGTATTTTCTGTGTACCTCATGGAAACTTGTTAGGCCATATTGTATGCATATAAGGAGTCTTGGTAGACCCATCTAAAGTTGTGGTCATTATGAACATGCCGCCACCTACAAGTGCTAAGCTGTTGCGCTCCACACTGGAACATACATGATATTACCACAGGTTCATTAGAATATATGCAAATATAACAACACCCTTAGAAAAATTGCTGAAGAAGTCCAAAAATTTCCGGGGGACACCAAAATGTGACAAAGCATTCAACATTCTCAAAGAAAAACTAAGTACTGCACCTATATTGATATTTCCCAATTGGGATATTGAATTCCATGTACATGTGGATGCATCAGGTATTTTCCTCGGAGCCATTTTAGTGCAACTAGGGGAAGAAAATATGGACCACCCTATCTATTTTTCCATCCAAAAAATTTCTCAAGTTGAGCGCAACTACGCAACCACCGAAAGGGAAGGTCTAGATATGATTTATGCATTACAAAAGTTTAGACACTACTTTTTAGGATCTCATTTCAAATTTTTTACTAACCATTCTGCATTGAAGTACCTGGTCAATAAAACAATACTTGAAGGAAGAATTTGTAGGTGGCTACTACTTTTTCAAGAGTTTTTGTTTGAAGTAATTGTCAAACTAGGAAGATGCAATGTAGGTCTAGATCACCTTTCTAGGTTGGATTCAGGGGAAAGTGGTGGAGCAGTGGATGATCAATTCCCATATGCAGACCTATTTTGGATTGATTCCATCCCAAAGTATCTTGAAGACATTGCTGTCTTCCTCAGTACAATGTCCTGCCCAGAAACTTACTCCGAAACCCAAAAGAGACATATGGTGGTTCGTGCAACAGACTATCAATTGATTTTAGGACAAATTTACAAATTGGGACTCGACAACATCCTTAGTGAATGCCACTATGGAGTTGCAGGAGGGCATGTTGTAGGAAACACTACTGCACATAAGGTACTTCAAGTAGGATTATGATGGGCAGGAGCATTATAGATATTGTGACATCTTCTAAAGAGTAGGAAATCCATCATGTAGATATGAACTACCTCTTTAGCTATTCAGGGCATTTCAGGCATTTGAGAAGTGAGTTSTTGATTTTATTGGACCGATCAACCCCCCAACTAAGCACTCAAAGGCTAGATAGATCATTACCACAACTGATTACCTCACAATATGGGATGAAGCAGAAKCAATTCAACACTGTTCGATAGATACGAATGCTAGATTTATCTTCGAGAACATCATCACTCAGTTTGGATGTCCTAGAGGTTTGACAAGTGATCAAGGTAGTCACTTTATCAGAAGCACAATCACAACGTTGACAACATAATTCCTTATACAACACCATAATATAAGTCCCTACCATCCACAAGATAATGGTATAGTGGAGGCATTCAATAAACTTATGGAAAGAGGATTGACAAAAGTATGTTGCGCAAACAGGGAAGACTGGGATGATAGACTTCTAGTAGTCTTGTGGGTTTACATGACTACCATGAAGAAGCTACACAAGTATACTCCATTTCATTTGGTTTATGGGAAAGAAGCTGTTGTACCTGCAAAAATTATTACCCCTAGTCTATATATAACACATTCTACACACATGACAGATGATGAATCAGTTGCGCAAAGGATTGCAGACTTGCAAGAGCTTGAGGAAGCGAGATTTTTAGCAGATTTTCATTAGACAGTTGATAAAACTAGACAAAAATCTTGGCATGACATGCATATTAAGTCTAAAATATTTGTGCAAGGGGATAAGGTACTACTCTACGACAGTCGATATGAGAAACATCCAGGAAAGTTGTGCATGCATTGGTTGGGTCCATTCATAGTTGCAGAAATTCAATACTCTAGTGCAGTCAAGCTAGCACACATGGATGGTATCCTTCGACCAGGATGGGTGAATGGTGCCCGCATGAAACCATATATTTCTCATGATTAAGCCAAAGGATTGTTTCTCTAGTCCAAAGGAGCATGTACAATAGTTAGATTTTGATTTTCTGTAATTTCTTTAATTCATTTAATAATGTTAGAGTGTGCATTGTTGCACTACGACATATACTTATTTTTTAGTGTATGCGTTGCTTTTGTGCAGAACTTCTTACTCAGCTTCACAAGATCGAAAGAGACAACATTACATCAAATGAAGTCATTAATTATGATGGGGACCCCCATTTTGGGTAGAGGGGGGAGAATCCGAACTATATCACAACCCATGTGCTACACGCATCCTGTCCAGTCATACACTTTATGGTAGATAAAAAAACCCGTTAGACCTTTCTGTTAAGCCATTAAGGCGCGATCCGTGTAGATACCATCGATATCCCCACAAAGATCCTCAACCATTAAAATGGTAAGCCCTTCGGTCGACCACGTCCCTATCAGCTCGTTCATTAAACACCAAGATCACCCTATATATCTTACCCCGTTATCAATACCATCAGACACCTAAGCCTGAGCTTGCGTTTATGGTTTAATAATGAGTGTCCTTAGGAGTAACTACAAATATCTTCAGTTATCCTGTGTATAAAATTTTTCAAATTCACGAGTGAGAATCATTGTTTCCATTAGTTATCTTTTATCTTGCGCTATCTACAATCTCGTATAGCTTGTGAGATCTCCTGCTGCCCAGTTGTGACCCCAAGCCCCTACTCAGTCCGTCTAGTTTTCTAAGAAATCTAGAGTCAAAATTCCAAGAGAAATAGGAGGCCAGACTTGATATCCAAAAAAGGAAATTCCAGACGAGCCATGTGATCCTCGGGTCGAGATCATGGGCGATGTTAAGGGAAAGGCCGAGCATGTAAAACTCCCTGACCTCGACCTAAAATACCAAGTATTGTCCCCGCATATGAATATTAGTGTATTCTGGGACTTGGCTCATGATACAATGGGAGGCATGTAGTTTGTGTCAAAGCCATATTTCATGAACCTGTTCAATTCTACCATCATGAACCTCAGGTATCTACCGGTTTTGGGAACTATAGGTGAGGTTGCGCGGTGCACCAAGTTTTTGATCAGTAGGGTGCATGACAAGAGATTATGTCTCGATAGGAGATATCTGATTCATGCTGAGGATATCCACTAGCTCACCAGACTATCCCTCAAAGGTGATGACATCTCAAAAGGCTTCCAAGGCCTAAGAAAGCATGGGAAGAAGAAGAGAGAAGTTCGCCTGTATGAGAAATTCCATACACAGAGAGGTAGACGAACGACCAAAATTGACCCAATCCTACCAAAGATTCCCCAAACAAACTGCTATGTGATCGCTAACAAGGTTATGTGCTCGTACTACAAGGGTGAATGCACCTTAGATGCCCTTTTCATAGCATAATTCTGTGTAAATGGAGCTGTGTTCAGATGATGCAACTACCTACTAGAGGAATTCCTAGTTGTGTGTGAGGAGGCTAAGGATAAGGGAGGAACGTTTAAATGCAATTACATGTTACTTGCATTCGTAATGTGGAAATGGATGTCACCCTCAGGAAGACAATCGTCACCTACAGAAAAGGGTCGCCTAGCCAAGATGTTCGAGCCCTGACACACAAGGTCGGACTTCGAGAATATGGAGTTCAAAAATGCAATGTTCTTGAAGTGGTACAAAAAGATTATCGACACAAATAAATGGTTGCACATACCACAAAAGCATTTGAATCTCAATACCTAAAGCATCACATTCGAGCTAAATCGACACTACACGTTTATTTTACCGAGGCATGTGGAGTTTGAGGATTTCCATACAAGGCCGTTACCCTTCTATCTAGATGGAGAATATTTCGACAAGGAAGTCATGTCATGGGCTGGTGTTAAGTGCAATCCACACAAGTCTGACTTGCATTATCTCTTTCAACTAGATATCTTGAAGAGAAAGGGGCAGGAAGAAGGAGTGGGGTTGAGTTGTGGCCCAACAAAAAATATGCAGAAGGTCCAGATGCCATCAGACTTAGAAGAAGAAGAGGATCGGGAACCTCTGAAGCAGAAGAAGAGGACACTACCTATGTTTCTGCATATCCCAGAACAAGTTGTGCTATTATGGAAGGATTTCAATGACATCCTAGCTACCATGTTCATATGGGATGGTTCGACCAAGAAACCCCTAATATGTATTTCCCCTATTAAAATATTGAACCCACAACCCATACCCATGAATGTACCTCATACCAGAGACGCCACTCATGCTTCCAAAACTGTGATTAACATCACATATGATTCTGAGCCAGATACCACTGCCTACACAACCGTCATCACTGAGCAAGCTCCATCACCACCACAAGCCCCATCACCACCACAAGACACCACCATTCCATCCCAACCCACTTCGCCTGAGCCCATGCAGCTGGATCTCCTTGACCCTTCTGAGAATGTACTAGAACATACTACCTTGACCACTAAAGCCTTGAGCCAGTCATCTTCTCTATCAATACCTATTCCAGGCACTCTTCCTTTGCCGGAGAGTCAAAAAGAAGAAATTCCACCACTTTCTCCAATACCACAAGTTCCAGGCACCCAGAGTCCTCTCTCAACAATCAATGTTGAGATTCCCATCATTAGGAGCGAGACTCTAGAAGTTTCTTTACAAACAGGGGTAGGATAAAAAATGGTTTAGAAATAACCCCAAGCCACATTAGGGAAGAGCACAATATCCCTTAAAGAACAGTTGGAGCCAGTACTCCAGAATCCACATTGATGCGTAGAACTGTTGCAACTTTGCCTAGAAAAGACATAAGTTTTCCCTCTACTTCCAATGACTTTGAAGACTAGATCACTTGCACATCAATTGCAAGGTCCATCCCTAGGGGAAGAAGAGGTGGATACACCATATGAACATTTGATGGCTAGTGGAATTCCACTACAAGTCTGATTACCCCTGGATGCCACTCCTTCATTGGGCGATCTCACTCAGTTGCCGACAACGCAGTTGGTGGGCATAATCAGAGCCTCAACTGAGAAATTGGAGCAGAGGATCCATAAAGATGAACGAGAATCCAAGTTATGGAAACAAGAAGGACACCTTGTGCAAGCACAACGAACGCAGAAGGAATATTAAAATATTAATGCATAACATAAGGTATAAAAGGTAAAGGAAAAAATCACAGAGGCTTAGACAACGGTTAGAAATACAACGCCTCAACTGCCAGAATCCAACACAACAAGTGAGCCTGCAGAGAAGATCGAATTACTTCAGGTATCCTGGTTAGAGCTGGAAGAAAGAGAATAAAATATCAAAGTACAATTGTGGGACAGTAAGCAAGAATCTGAACAATGCAAGAGAAACCTTGCATAAAAGGACTACATAATGCACAAAAATATTTAGAGACGTTAGCGATAGGATGGGAATCATTTTAAGGAGAAACCAAACATTGGAGGACTTGCGCATGACGATCCAATCGCTCAACGAAGAAGCAACCAACACCCTGGATCTTCTAGAACAACAAGATAAATTTGAGAAGATCCAATCGAGGGACAATGATCTCAATGCATTATATGAAGCTCAAGCTGTGGATAAGAAAGAACTACGAGAGTTTCAACTTGTAGTCCAGAAAACATATGTACAGATGCATCAAGTGGACACCATATATGAATCGAAATGGAACTCTCTAGTTGCGTCCAAGCCAAAAGAATGCATTACAAATGCCACCCAACAATTTTTTGCTGAAGCTTCACTACTTTCCAGGAAGTGGCAGGACAAAGTGAACAACTTTCAAGATGTTAGGAAAAGAGGCCTAGAACTAGTACCCAAGTTGGGCCCTTTGTATCAAGAAGATAAAACATAAATGGTCAAAGTTGGAAATGGAAGCAACCTGGAACCAAAAGGCAAGGAAGAAAAATAGGCCAACCCAGAGACCACGGAAGATCCGAAGAGTTAACTCGGGGCGAGTCAAGGATTGTGGTTGGAGCCTGTTGGGCCCTTCATTGTGATGAATAAAAGTTGCACAAGATATGTTGCAACTTCATTTTGGATAACTGAATTTGTGGAATCCACTGAGGATATGGACAACAGACTAAAGAAAAAAACAAAAAGTGGTTGTAAGGACAACACAAAATCAATTTTGAGGAAAGAAGTTGCAACACGACCAAGAAGAAGAGAGAACTCTCGGGTTCTCAACCAACAAACTCAAAGATCGGATTATATATATATATATATATATATATATATGAGACTGATATGATTGTAAAATGGTTGTTATTATTATTTTTATTACTAGGGTTGTTGTTATTAAGGTTGGCTTGGGATTGATGTTGTGGAGAGAGTCACTATTGTAATTGTTCATACTATTAGTTTAGCTAAAGTTATGGATTTTGAGATCGGAACTAGATCAAGAATGTATTGGATTCATGTCGCATTGTAGCATTGAAAGAGAAAGGAGTTGAGATGACCTTGTCTCTCAGTAGTATAGAGAATTTTCTATTATCTTTGGCATGACCAGTTTGTATCTGCGACTTAGTTTGATCTTGTATTTTGAGAGGAAACATGTTATGTGATAATACAGTGGGAGACCAAATAAATTTGAATATATCTTGTGTATTTAGTCTTATGAATGTATTGATTGTTGCTCTGTATTATATTTTATGTCTGATATACTTAAATTTGTTCATTATGAATGACGACACAACCTTGGTTTCTTTATTTTTAGTTAGGAAATGTTCATAAATGCTACAAGTTTAATCTATCCTATGCAAGACTAATATGAATCTTGATCACTCAGATATTTGTCTAAGTATTCTCCTTACCCTTCCCTCTCTTTCTCGTCTCGGTTGCACTTCATATGAGACTTCTTCCCTCCTAGGAAGATGAAAATTCCAATGCTGTAGACTACTTTGGTACCTTTTTTTGGTAACTTGAGAAGGACCTTGGTCTGATCACTTTTGTGCTAACACTCACAAGTACAAAGGCCCCAATAAAAACCCTAGCACTATCCTTCCAGACTTCTTATCCATTTTAGTGTTTGTGTCCCATAAATCCCAGTTATCTTCACTTGCATCACACAAGTCCTAAGAATCAAGATCCCTAACACTAGATTCTATATTCATGTCTCCTCCAGGGTTTACATCACAAACCCTAAGTGTTTTTTTCTTGCATCACACAAGTACCAATACCTTTTCAAGACAATCACAAACATAGAATAATGAGTAAATTTCATATAAATATACTCTCCTCTATTGGCCCACTATTTTGACACATTTTTCACTTATCAGTTGGCCCTTTTGACTATCTTTACCTCATCTATATACTTGGTTATTACCCTTTTTTCCATGTTTCCATGTGTTCTTAAATCCAAGCACACCAAACACCCTTGACAAGCTCTACGAGGTAATTGTTACAAGTTTTTATTGATTTGCTATGTATTTAGTGGATTAAGTTGAGTTTCCAGGACATGTCTGGCTAATGATGATTTGTCTCAACTCATTTTTTGTACCACAATTCACTTCTAGTACCCAAAATCATTAGTTGATATACTTGCACAACCCCAACTAAAATTTGGTCACATGGGTTTTGTCACTAGGACCCTCGACATGGTTTCTTGTTCATCATATTGCACCCAGGTCCAACGTGGTAGCCTCCAACCATGGTCAAATATTTTTATTCAAATATGTGCCAGATCAACAACAATGATCTTCCCACACGATTTTTGAGTTGATGAAGAAGAATCTAGAAAATTTAAAACATGGGTTTTATGTAGAACATCATAATTTGAGTATACATGGGAGGATTTTTTAGAAACAAAAAGATGGAGGAGATAGGGGTGATTCTCTAAACTGGGTTTGCCCAGATTTCCTGTTGCATCTGGATTTGCAAAACATCTAGTCAAATGGAGAACCCAATCAAGAAGAAGATCAAATCAAGCTATTCTAAGATCAACCCATTTTGTAATTGATTTTACTGTATTTGATATTCTTAGCATTAGCAGTTTTGAAATTAGGAAGTTGGTTTGATACACCCCATTTCTCTTCTCTATATAAATATATAGACAAATGTGAGGAGAGGGGAACGAATATTGTGAAGGACCGTGTTATTGTTGATAGTTTTTTGTGCCAGTAGCAATATGTAACTTGATTGATTTTTATTAATGCAAAGCCAAAATTATGGAGAACGATGTTTTCTTGATCATGTGACTGTAAGTTAGCTGTCTTGCTAACCAATTGGGAGGGCCCACCAATATGGGATACACTGTTATATGTATTTTCAATTAATTATTCTAATTATCCTTCATTTGGTAGATTAATTTAATAGATCATTTAAATTTCTCAGTTTTCTTGATCATTGCTTTCTGCATTTATTTTTCACAATTTTACTCTTGTAAAATTTTAATTAACAAAATAATTAGAATTTTTTGGTATACTACATCAATCATTACTCAGATTACAGGAAAACTTAACTCTTAAGTAAAAGACTATAATTCAATCCATTAATGAGATCATATCCAAAAGAATGATAACTGGTTTTAGCTTGGTCTTTAGCATTATGCTTTCATTTGTTGATGTTTTGGTAGCTATGAGAGGTATTCCCTCCTGGACAAAATTTATTAGAGAAGAATAAGATTCCAAGAAGTCAAAGGAAGACCACTAAAAAATTGAAGAAAACCTCAGAAGAGAATTCGACCCATAGGAAAAGAATAAAGTGGAAATATAATTTCCAGGAAGAGAAGTTGACCCACAAGAAATGAATAAAGTGAAAATAGAATTCTAGGAAGAGAATTTGTCCCTAGCTAAGTGACTTGAAGAATATAAATAAAGTGACACCTTTCTCATTTGATCACTCACTCACACATCTATCTCACTCAAGAAGAAGGTGCAAGTATGAGACAAGAAAAATACGTAGCTACTACAACAACCAGGGTTTCTTGATGACTCTTGGTGATTTCTCTTGTGCACTATATCTAGAAGAGTTGTGCTAGTATTGTGTGGTGGTTCAACTACCCTCTCTAGGGTTTGAATAGGAGAAGATATAATTTCTTGTATCAAGGTTTCTTCATTATCAATTTTTCTTGTGTAAATAGAGGTTGTTCATGGTTGTATTGTATTATCAGAAAGATTCTCTTTAAAAAATGTTGGCTGGGTTTTTCCTCGAGTTTGGGATTTTCCCAGGATAAATCTTTGTGTCTTCTTGTGCTTGTTTATCCTGCTTATATTTTTAGTATATAGTTTTTGAATGTAAAATAATATCTAAATATTCTGGTAAATCTATTGCTCTGAAAATTTCAGAAAATATAACATGGTATCAGAGTTGGTTACCTTCAGAACAGTCTAATCACTAGAAGGAAGAGCGTACTTTGAGATTTGTTGTTGCACATTTTCTCTTGTCAAGCTCATTGAAAAATTATTTGAAATTCGTTAGGACTAAATCCACCACAGAGAAAATCGCCTAACAATATCACATATCTTGAAACCCTAGTGTTGACGTTTTAAGAAGGTTGAAAGTTTTGGTCCCAAGGTTTCTACCAATGAAAATCATTACCAATATGAGAGTTAAATATAAGCTTGATGGAGCAGACAATTTCATACCATGGAAACATATAGTACTTCTCATTCTAGAAGAGAATGAGTTATTGGATAATGTCAAGCTAGTTCTCCCAAAACCAGAAGAAGAAGACGCTGAGGCAAGATACAAGAAAAATGAGATCAATGCCAAGAGGATCTTGATAGATTCAATCAAGGATCACTTGATTCCCAATGTATCAAAATTGAAGACACCGAAGGAGATGTTTGATGCCTTAACAAGACTATATGAAAGCAAGGAAACAAGCATGAATCTAACCCTAAGGCATCAACTTAGAAACCTGATGATGAACAAGTCAGATACATTTTCTACCTACTTCATGAGGATTTATAAGATAAATGATCAACTGGAATTTATTGGAGATTCAGTGGATGATGCAGAGCTTATGAATACAACTCTAAATGAATTTCCTTCTTCTTGGGATGCATTTGTTCAGGGAATTTGTGCAAGAAGGAAATTTACCAAATTTGATAAGCTATGGTCAGACTATACCCAAGAAGAATCAAGATTGATATCCAAGTCGCAGGATACCAATTATGAAGAGAATCAATCTCTTGCTGCTCATGTGAAGAAAAGGAAAGAAAGAAGAAACAACAGTTCGAAGAAAAATATAAGATTGGTTCCATATCACAAGAAGGATATATCTAATATTAGATGTTTCAACTGCTAGAATTTGGGAAACTTTTCCTATCAATGTCCTCAAGGGAAAGGAAAGAGAAAATATCATGCACATGTAGCAGATATGGAGGATTCCACATCTCAAAAGAAAACAAAGGAATCAAAAGATGAAGAGTATGTATTTTTCGTAGCCCTCACAGGTATTGTTATCAAACAAGTCATAGGTTGGGAAAATCCTAACCCAACCACAAAATGATGACCACTAAGAGAACACCTACCCACTGTTACCTTAGGAAGGTATTCCTGTCACTTTAGAGATGAAGTGATCATCTCAAGGGGCAATCCCGGTGAGCCCAGGGGAATGATATGGAAAGTGAAGATATGAAGGAGAGTCCCACTATAAATCAATGATGGAGAGTGAAATGGGATTGAAAAGAGTCTTGTAGATGGTATAATATATGCCACAATGTAGTAGACTTTCTAAGTGGTGATTGTAATTGCCCGAGACACATGTAAAACGAAGATACAAGCCGAATATTGTGTTGGAAAAGAAATTTAATATTTATGTACCTAATTGAAGTTGTAAAAATTAATATATATAAAAAATAAAATGATAATAAGATCTGCAAATGATGATGTTAAAATTCTAGTAGAATGAACAAGAGACAAGATAGTGAATACTAGTTTAACTCAAGAATGAAAGAGCAAGAATTTAGATTGAAATAAGGCTATAAAAAATAGTATTACAGAGATATAATTTGCATCCTTATGGATGTATAATTAAATTTTTTACAGCCAATATATCAACCATCAAAACTTTCCAACAATCCACCCAAAAATTGCTATAGGGTTAGTAGAATATAGGGGCAAACTTTAGACAACTTTTGACAGTTGGTTTGTGAGTTAATTAGAAAAATGTGTTAGGGTTTCTACATCCCTAATGAAAGTAGATAAAATTTAATGATATAATAAATAAGAACTTAGCCAAATATGATTCCCTGGTGGTTCAACCAAGCATATAAATCATAGAATTGATTCCAATTTAGACAACCTCAAAATCTTGAGTTTTCACGTTAACCAATGCAATATTTTATTTCTCCAATGCAATTGTTTCTAGTGCCTTTATCTATTGGGTTATGGATTCAAATAAATGAAGATATAGCAAGTGATATCTCTTTGGGGGTGTAAACCCTTTTACTCCCGAAGGCAAGAAAATGATAACTAGGAGATACTACGAAGGTGTAAACCCTTTTACTTCTCCTAGTAAAACCTTGTGCAAAACATTACTTCTAGAAAAAAATGATAGATAATGGTGGGGTTTTAAATCCTTATAATCCCCAAGAAATATAGAAAATAAAACTTGTAACCAAGCAATGAAGCATCAACACGATAAATTCTCACCTAGTCCAAGAAATGACAAGATAAACCTCCTCTTACCAAGATAAATCGACCACAAATGCAATAGAAAATCTCCAAGAGAGGTAGCACACTACTTCTTCCACCAACAACATGAATAAACCAAGACAAGAGCACAAGAGAGAAGATATTTCCCAAAGAGGGAACCAATTTCAGCTAGGAAGGCTTCTCACAATGGGAGAGCTATGATTAAAATGAGATACAAATGATCTCTATTTATACAAAAAGTCTTAAACATAGTTTGTCCAAATAATTTAGGGTAAACCACAAGATAAGGGGTCAACAACCCTAATATTTCCCCTCTACAAAATAATGTTATTTAATTCATACTTTTGCACATGAAAGAAACCCTAAAACATGATGTCACCCTCATTTTGGGAAACTTTTGGCACTTTTTAGCAAGTCATTGAGATTTGAGAAGGGACGTTGGGATTCTAAAATCCATATTCCAAGGTGATAGGACCTCTCTCCACTAAATCAAGGTCCCAAGTGTCACATCACCACCACATCCTAGCCCATGTGTGATGTCAAGGTTCAAGAAGGTGACATTTTACCTCTTCTAAGAAATCTTTTGGCATGTAGGGGCTGGGAAATATCCTCCAAGGTGTCCTCTATGCCTTAAAAGGCATGTCACCGTGATACAACATGTGGGACCTTGGCATCCAACCGATGTGATGCAAGCCCCATGGAAGCCCAAATTAGGATTATTCCTCCAAATTTGTCCACCAATTGAATCCTTCAAAGACAATTGGATACACCCTCCAAGGATCTCAATTCAAATAATCATGATGAGTAAATCTAATCAACAAAAGAGACATATAAGCAAGTACCTCCAAACCACCTCATCAAAATAAAATAATGCTCAAAGACCCTATGAAATTTCCCAAGTTTAGGTATGGGAGGGTTGACAAAGCGACCTATTGGGTGAATTGTTCCTCAAGTTTAAGGGTGTTTCCCGAGGGGAACTACTTTTGAGTCATGTGTATGAGGTGTCATGGATGAGGGGGGGAAATTTGGGCATAGGGTTCATGACATACAAGGGGTTTTAGTATCTCATGTATGGGGGCCTTTGTAGAGGGTGTGATCCAGCTTCTTTTTCAATACATCCTTTTTCCAATCCCATTCATTGCCATTAATTAATTAAGGTACAAAAAATGGGTACTCCCTAGGGTGAATTGATTAGCTTGGGGGGAAGTACCAAAGTGTCACTTGAAGGGAGAATTACACATATTTCCATGGGGGTATAGTCTAGCTTGTAACACACTTTTTGTAAATCCCTCAATCAATTGGGACATTTATGTTATGTGTTTTCTTTTGTAGGTTTTTGATTTTTTAGGAGAATCTTTTCATTTCTCTCAAGACCTATTTGGGTGAGCATCTAGAAGGTTCATAATATGGATTTTATCTTTTTCCAACTACAAGCCTCTGGGCCTTTAGCCCCTTCTTCCCATGAAGTGAGGGACAACCCCTTCTTGGGTCAATACACCAGAAAATACAAAATATAAGGAGATGAGGGGATGAAGTATGGAAAGTGACAAGTATGGTCGGGAATGGCACAATGAATTGTCACAGGGACCTCCCATTAGCATACATATTCCTAAGGGTGACCCAATTTCTAGAACGCAATGTCAACCACCAATGTGAAATAGGGTAAAGAGCATAATTTCCAAGTAAATGTCACATAATTAAAGGAAGCAATAGATGCAACAAACTCAAATGCCTCAAATATTGAAATGACACTCACCATAATACCCGACTTGTGCCTCATGGAGAAAGACCCAATGTCTTCCAGAGGCTAATTGATGTGGTGGATATCGTCGTGATCAACCTGGAGTTGTGGTGGTGAGGTGGGTCTCCATATTTGCAAGTGGAAATTGCTGGTCAAACCGTCTCTTGGTACTCCATGTATGCAAGCTGAGGGCCTTGAGACATCATTTTCTTAGTTATCCCTAGGAGTTGGGGATAACATATGGCTCCTACTTAGGGACATGTGCTCACAATAGAGTGCATGAGAACCACAACATTTCCTTGCAGACTTGTTCCTACATTGAAACAAGACACTATAAAATATAGGGTGATTCTATCACCCTTCGTCCATATATATCAAAATAAAAAATGAAAACTAATCTAGAAAATAAAATTTTAGTATTTTTTAAAAATTTCTAAAATAAACATGAAATCAATATGCAAGTAGAGAAAAATGAAATATGAAATGCATCTAAACTAACATGAGCAATCATGATGAAAATGAAAGGAAAGAAAGATGACCTACCTACTTGCTTAGGGCCTAGGGCCCGAAGAAGTCAAGTGATATGAACATAGGGTTAGAGAAGAGATCCATCCACTGAAAATGACATTTTTCTCCCATCCAAAGTTTTTAAATAATAATTCTCTTTCTCAAACTTCTTCTCGATGATGTAAGGGCCAATCCATGGGCTTTCATCCTTTTGGTCATATTTTTGCTTACCATTCTTCTTGTCCCACATGATTGCAAGACTTCCTTCACTGTAGTTGATGTAAGGTATATTCTCGATGCATGGATAATAAGGAGGTATTTTGTTGACTTCTTTGTTGATGACTTCTTCATGTTCTTTATCTTCTTTCTTCAATATTTGGATAGACCCTAGCTCTTTCCCTTGGAAATTTGAAAGTTTTTGTTTGTATTCATCTATCCTTGGGAGGAGGGTGTCTATGGAGTCCTCCTGCATGAAAGGAAAGTCCCATGGATCACATTCAATGGTGTCTGGAACTTCATCAAACTCATCTTCACTTGTATAGTCATGACTGTTGGGATCCATAACATGATTTTCGGCTCGCTCTCGACTATCTAATACCTCAAAAGTACCATATCCCATGGGAATGTGTGCATGGGTGAGGTCCATGCTAAGGAAACCCCCAAGGGAAAAAAACCAACTACTCGAAAAAATCATCCCCCAAGTATCTGGGACATCAATCACTATTATATTCACGAGGATGCTAATATGTGGAAAATCAATCAAAAATACCTCAACATCCTCACATAACACATAAAAGTTGACCCTTTTTGAATCAATGCCACATATGTTTCCATAGGGTCGGGTCATATTCAAACAAATTTGTTCCATTACGTTCAATGGCATGACATTCACCGAGGCCCCAAAATCCAACATACAATTATTCAAGTGCAGACCATTCATGCCTAATGAAAGATAGAAAGGAGGACTGTTTTCCTTTTGCTGATTGAGATACTTAGGGTTGAAAATGATCGAAGGATATTCCTTATCAGTCTGTACTTGTAATAGCTTCAGGAATTCCCTCCTTGCAGAAGGGATTTTTCACATCTATGTCACAAAAATGGTCATATTCAACTTTCCAAACATGGTTGCAACATCTATGTTCAACTGAATCTCATCTGTTGCAGCTGGATTTGGAAGAATATCATGCACTGGAGGTGGAAGTGGTGGAACCACCTTTTATATAGATGGAGGAGGAGCAGTAGGTTGTGATGAAGGGGATGAAGCTTATTTCTTCTGGTGTATTTCAAATATTCCCTCTTCCTTAGTTCCTTCCTCTGATTGTCTTTCAACTGATTCAAGGCCTGAAGTCTCCCCTCTCTTTCACCCTGTCTTCTAGCTTCGTCAATTTGTTTGTGTGTGACTTATTCCTCTTGGAAATTACATATCACATCCATGAATTTCATATTGTCAGAAGAATATTCATCTCATCGGGGACACTCCTCTTCTTTGTGAGGTTCTTGGCATGGAGAACATGAATGTGTTTTCTCTGTGTCGACCATTCCAACTAGATTAAAAGTATCATGGTTCTTTGCCTCTTTTTGAGGCTCCAGTTTCCAACCTCTGGCATATTTCTATTGTCTGGTAAACTAAGGTCTGGAGGTAGATTGATTTCTCTCCACAGTAGTCAAATGACCCATGATCTGGTCTTATGCTTGGACAAATTAAGTACTCATAACATAGTTACCCAGTTAACGAGAACTCCACAAAGTTTTCATTTTTTGGGAGTCCAATTTTTACCCCGTTTTTAAAAATGATGCTACCGACAACACCTCCCCTTCCTTTTTAGGTGGTTTTTTGATATTTTAATTTTTTTGGTCCACAATGCTTCCACATTATTTTTTAAAATGTTTATTTTTCATGTATTTTCTAATTTTTCTATTTTTTTAATTCAACGGTGTTTTTAGTCATTTTTCCATGCTTCTTTCAATCTTAAAAACATTTTTTACCATTTACTTTTTTGAAGTTACGATTTTTCATATAATTGTGTCTCCTTAATTAATTTATTGTTCCATACTTTTAAAATTAGTGGAAAACATCATTTTTAACACATTGTTTACCTTTACTTCAATATATATAAAATAATTGTAGTTAAATAACACTATTTTTGAATATTTAGCAAAAAAATATACATTTTATAGCCATACATAATAAAAAAACCTATACATTTTAGTACCTATTCCTTTAAAATATCATGTCAAATAAAACATTTTTATGGACATAATTGAACAAAAAATGTCAAAATTTTATAAAAAATTAACATTTTCTTTCATATTTTTATACATTTGAAGTAAAAAAATCAGAACATTTAATAAAATTTTCCAAAGTATAGTGATTCACATACAAATAAAATGAAAAAGAAAACAATAAAAAGATTCATCACAAAACAACAATAGATACATCTTCATTCTTATTTTAAAATCTAAAATTCAAAACATTACAATTATAGCTCATAAAAAATTTGCAAAATAGAGCTCAAGGGAATCTTTGATCCAGATTATTTTCGGCACGAAATGAGAGCAACGATATAATAAAGAAATGCACAGACATATCACATATATTCAATAATATAACATAAATGTATCAGAGATGCAACCATAAGCACAAATACACAGTAATACAAGGTTTCTATTAATGAAAGAAATGTACAGAGACTGTAAAAATACAGAGTGAAAGACTCGCTAGAATGGTGGCAGCTTATCTCTAAGAAGAGATGTGATGACTACTCACATTCGCAAGAAGATGATTACAATGAGGCTCTGAAGGAATTTTTACAATAAAAAGGAATGGCAAAACCCCTAGACATCCAAAAACTTAACCCTAGGAGATGAAGTGCCAAAAGTAATGTGGGCCCTGTTTGGGTAAGTTAGTACATCAACTTCTCGGGTCGTAACTTTTGCATACGATCTCCGTTTTAGGCACATGATAGCCCGTTGGAAAGGTATTGTCGAGGAGATTCATTTTGGAGGAAATATTGAAGATAATTCCATATTTCTCCCCATTTTTCCAAAAACATCATTTAGGGCCTCAAAATAGCCCCTGAAGTTAAAAACTGCTAAAAATAGTAAATTACAAAAATTGTCAAAAAACTGTTTTGAGCTAGTTGGAAAAGGTGGGTGGCCACTGATATCCACCTGGATCAATCTTAAAACTAATCAAAAATATCATATATCCCAAATTCATCATTCTCAATAGACACATTATCATCTTCTTTGACATCATTTTGTGCTTCCATTGTGTCATGTTTTTCTTCCATTCGATCTTTGATATCCGCAAGTTCTCCAAAGTGATCCTTTCCACACTATTAAATTTGAACATTTTTTCAACGAAGTAGAGACAAATTTTCGTCGGCATAGATTCGTTTTGCAACCAAGATGTTTTTTTTTTGTCGGAATTCATTCGTCAGTCTAGCGGCCACACATGGATCTTCGTCGGTCTAGCGACCGGGAAAAGAATCTTATTCACAATAGGGAAAAGTTTGGCTAGCGACGAATGTTAGTCGCTCGAACAACTAATATTAGTCGCAAGAGTGACCAAGAAAACCCTGACAAACTTAGTCAATAAACCACTATGAGTTGGTAGAACGATGAATATTAGTCACTAGAGCGACCAAACCATCAGTTAAAAGGGTCAAACGAAGGAGGATCAGTTAGTCGCTAGAACGACCAAGTGACCTAGTTTACGACCAAATGACAATATAAGCGACTAACACATTGGTCGCTCTAGCGACTAACATGTTGGTGTTTGTGACCAATTGGAAATACTAGCGACAAACATGTTAGTCGCTAAAGCGACCAATGTTGGGGTTTTTAAAAATAAAAAAATATGCCATTCACATAGGATCTTAACTAAATTTGATAACAGGTATTTAAGTGTGTCCAATCATGATGGTCATGTAATTGTAGGATCTTAACTAAACCTTGATTTCAAAATGGGGTGGATGATATGGTGGAACCATGTGAAAGGAGAACTTGATCAAACAACGCAATAAATCAAACAAATTGACAATATGTAAGTTGATAGAGTGAATACCATGTTTGAGGAACTCAATGTGTAGGTGTTGTGAGTGGGAAATCCCTCTACGGACTAGCACTTAGGGTTTTATCATGCATGCAGAAAAGACCTAAATATTCCTACTTTCTACCGTCATCCCAGACCTAATCCCCATTATTCTTAAGCAAATACGTAGTTAAGAAGATCAAGTAAGCATAGCTTATTTCGAGCGTTTAATATCGATCCTTCTTCACGCTTGATTGCTCTTTGACTACAACTCTCCTCCCAAGGCTAACCTGCATTCACACAAGACAAACAAAGAAATCCACATGCATTTGATCTACAGATTAATGGGTTAGAGATTCAATCATTCTGTATGCAATAAACCATGAAAACCTCATATGGTGGGATGAGAAAAGTACTTCTTTATTATTAACTACAACAAATAAAATTACAATGATGAAGCCAACTACTGCTCCACGAACCTGGTCCTGGGCTTCTCTTCAACTATCCTCCAACTTCTTTGCTCTATATTTCTCTTTTCACAAGAATGGCTAAAGTTTGGGACAAAGGGAATGCACAATCGGGTACAGTTTCTTTACTATGATTCTCCTCTTCCAAATGGGACTCCTAACCCTTCTTTTATAGGCTAGAAGAAGCTAGGTATTTGGTCGAACTTCTAGCCATGCATGGCCGAAAGGTTTAGTTAACTCACCCAAATCTATGTGTTCCATCAACAACTTTCTTTTTTTTATTCTTTTGTAAGTACACGTGGGCTGTCTTGGGTCAGTTAGCGTGTACACACGTGCAGTAATGGAGCAGGGCGCGTGGGACTTTATAAAAGGGGTTTTTAAGAAGAGTTGTTCAACAATGTTTTGGAAAAGAAGGAATTTGAGATGGCCTGATGCCAGGTAAGCACGTCTGGTGCAAATTAGGGTTATAACAGATGCCCCCTAATGTTTGAGGTCAGAAGAGCATCTAATGGTCGAAATACATTAACAATATTCACCGATGTGCCGAACAAGTGAGCCCAGGGACCAGAAATCGGGAGGTGCCGTCTGCAAAAATAATAATTGTCTCACCGAGGAAGGCATACCCATGCTCGGGATAAAATAAAATCATGGCTACCAATCAAATACACTGTAGATCCATGTCATATAACTATATAAAGTGTATCCGCGAGCAATACACAACAGAGCTACATCTCAAAATAAAAAATATATACGTGTAGAGTATCCATCTTCTTAGAAGCTGATAAGGCATGATGGTTGGAGATGATGTCTTCAGAGTTCGAGAAACAACTTCAAAATCTTCAAAACTCGGGTAGGAGTGTAATATGAGTGTACTACTTCACTACCCAGAGGTCTTCGATGGCTCGTCGGTCATGGACTAGAGAATCTTGATGATCATACTGAAGGCTTCATTGATTTCGAACAAAGACTTGATTGGATGTTTTAGGATGGTTGGGTATGAGGGAAAGAGACAAACTGTAGAGGGGCCAACTCTGGCTTGGTAAAAAATTCCCTTGGACAATAGCATGACAAATGATGAGACTCAGGCAACGTGGCATTAACATAAGTTTATGAGGCATGAGGCAATGAAAACTCTCCATATGTTTGGAAGAATAACCAAATGGAGGAGGACACAGATCTATGTAGTGAGAAAAACTTCCTAAGGTCGTATTAAATCCCAAAGTTTGACAAACAAATAGACAGATGTGCTTTATCCAAGGGTGACTCATTACGTTGCCAATAAAGAAAATAATTTTCCCTTCCTCTTTTTGGGGTATATTTGATTTTGTTTTTTGTCTTTTTCAATAATTTTGGAAAAAGAATAAAGGAATGTTACGTTACAAAGGAGGAACGGGTTTTGCAAACATACAAGTTCAGGGCGCAGGGACAAGACTGATGTTTAAAGTAAAGACACTCAGGAAAAATCCTCCAGGGGACAAAGGTGTCAAGATGCAGAGGCAAAGTGCTACAATTCTTGCATATAAGGCATGCTTTAGATGGTTCATTTGAGAGAAACATGGAGATGACATTAGGCCAAAGACGTGGGTATGAAAATGCGATTAATACAACACACAATGGGAACGTCCTTCGATGTAAATTTAACAAGCCAAGAGAAGGTAATATCGACATTTTTTCATATTTAGAGAGCCTAAAAAAACGTAAAAGGAGACTCCACTGGGTACCTTTTTCGAAGGTAGTCTAGTCAGTTCGAAAAAGGGGTAAACTATCATTGAAAAGATGTCTATTCAAAACCATTTTAATGAGTGTGATAAAGACAAGATCACTCGGCCATTTTCTCATTTTTAAGGAGTCTAAAAAAAGCTTAACTATGGACTCTGTCAGGAATGTTCTTCTAGACCATTTTAACGAGTGTGAAAGAATAAGGTCACTCAACGATATTTTCAACTTTAGGGAGTGTGAAAAGAGCTTAACTATGGACTCCGTGGGGGTTCCTTTTTCGTACATTTAGTCCCTTAGGCTTGAAAAAGGGTTAAAATGATACCTGAGAGTACTCTTCTAGAGAATTGAAGTTCCTTAGAGTATACCTTTGTTCGTACAGTTGACCGTCTGGACCGAAAAAGGGGTAAACTACCGCTGGATAGACGTGACTTCAAATTTCAATTTAACGAGCGTGAAAGGCCACAAGATCGCTCGACAATATTTTCATGTTTAGAGGGTGTGAAAAGGGATTAAAAGAAGACCCGTTATGTTTTTTGGGAGTCCCGAGGGTGAGGTCAAGAGTGAAAAGGAATCATGCAAATGAGGCTCAGACTCGTAATCAGGAAAAACAACAAGGACTCCCAAGCCTACATTCATTAGAGACAGCATGGACACCATAACGCAACCAGGATCTACCTAGGGCATCCATTTTCCGGTAAGCTCTACCACCAACTCGCGACACTTCTAAAGAAGAAATGATGGTTCCGTGTTGCAACCTGATGGGATCGATCCTATGGAAAAGGGATAAAGACAATGAGATACAAAAGTCAGGGTGTAAACCTAACCTACATGCTCAAGTTGATCATTTGAGGTTTTTCCACGGACTGTCAAAAGTTACCCAAAACTCCAAAAAAATGTCCTGTTACCCAATCATACCCTTCCAACGCAACTCCTGAATCACTCTAAATGGTTTTTTTTTTAAAGAAAATGATAAGGGGGGCCAAAAAAGTGACAAAAAGAGGCCAAAAATTCTATAAATAGAAGCTGGCAACTCATTATCACCATCACTGATTTGGAAATTGACTCTGGAGTAAAAAACCCCCTTTGATAAAAGTGGTGATTCTGGGAGCTATAGTGGACGAAACGACCATCTGTCTAGACCAAGTAAGTATAAACTCTCTCCTCTTGCAATTTAAATATTTATTTATGTTTTTGGTTTCAATTTTTTGGGGGGCGTCGACCTTCAAAATGTCGGCCCTAGGTCCACACGGGCTATCTATGACAGGCCGCATGTACATTCGAGCAGAGGAAAAACTGCAGATGTGTACACATGACTGTCATCATTACAACCTGTGTGGACCCCCTTATTAATGAAAATTAAAAAAAAAAACAAGGGTTAACCCTCCTGAACTTGGTGTTTTGCAAGATGTATGTTCACTGGAGGGAAAGAGAGCATGAGGAGGTTAGTGAGTTGGTCGGGGAAGACCCCAATGCTGTTGCTTCCTTAATGCAATGTGGGCTGCTCAAGTTCTTCCTATGTCCTTTTATGCAAGCACAACCTAGGCTACTGAATGTCCTGGTTGATTATTGGCATCCCGATGCAAAGGCCTTTATGTTAGAGGGGCAGTCACTGGTGCCTAGGATAGAGGACATATATTTTTTGACTGGCCTCTCTAGGAGAGGGGAACCAGTCAATTTCCAGACATTTCCTTCGGGGCCTCATAACATATTGAAATTTATAGGACTTTATTGTGAGGTTGGTACAGACCGATCAAGCTCACAAGTGCCCATAAGCAAGATCATAGAATTATCACTGCAGGGAATTGTGTTTCTTATTGGGCGGATGACTGGTTCTGCGGCTCTACATCAGGCGGCATGTGCATAGATGAACTGTGTAGTCCAGTGCTTAAATGCACAAATATTTTATTGGAGCACTACACTGCAAGATTGTATGAAGAGGCAGTTGACAGATTGCTGGTCATTGACGCAAATGAACTTCGTGTTCAGGACAATTCTATGCTCTTTCTTCTTTGAAAGAGTTCCGAGCTTCAGTCCTCGAGTAGTGGTACAAGGACATCAAGCCTCTCTTTCGACGATTTGCAGATGGGCAGTGTTACTGCCATGACAGGGTGGTGGAAGGACCAATGAGTTCTTTTATGATGATTTCTTTGCTTGGTTGTTGTGATAGATCCCAGTCATAGAGGATTACCCTTATGCTGGGATTGATTTCTTGAGAGATCTTGAGATACCAGTACCTCCTGGTGAGGAGCGAGGAGAGATGGGTAAGTTTGCATCGTTTTTTTTTTTTTTTTTGTGAAACATATGTAATTTTTATGTTGTTTTTTTTTATACCAGAGTATTTGATGGATATGTGTCTATTGTGTGTAGATGTGGGACCAGTGCGACCTGCTGATTATGTGAGGAACAGGCGTCTTCCTCAGCTAGGGGCCGCACCTACCACCGCAGGGGGACCAACAACAACATGAGACATTTTAGCCGGTGAGGCTGAGAGGGTTTTGAGAAAAGTTGATTGAAACTTTACCTCGCTCACTCACACACTCCCTATGGCAGAGATTGAGGATCTGCCCCCATCTATGCAGCCTCATGTAGTGGGGGCACCACAGACATGGGCCCAATTGTTTTGGCGTTTGGAAAACACTATTGATCATTAAAAAAGGGCCCACAGGCCCTGACCTTAGTTAGTTTAGAATTTTCACGTGCCGAGAGCACTACTTGTATATGTTTTTTGAGGGCACAAGCCCCATGACTCGTTACTGGTCATACTTTTGAGGCGCTTGAATCCACCTATGTACTTTGATGATTATGATATTATATATGTATTTTTATGTCTTTTTGTGTCTTATGGATCATATTTTACTTTAAAAATGTATTTACATGTTTATGTGTGTGTCCTTTCATATGTGTGCGAGATGCCAATCTAAAATTTGATTAGCTAGAGTATCTGTAATTTGGTTTAATATCCTAGGAACATGAAAATATGTAATATAATCAAAGCTTCATTTTAAGAGACGTACCCTAAGGAATTGTCGGTGTAAAGTCGGATCATGAAAACAGTAGACTCTATTTAACTGATACACAACCAACTGAGCATCTAAATAGACCCATAGATGAGAGATACCAAATGACAAGGCATCACGAAGCAACTCAATAACTTCACTATTCTCGACGACATTGTTTGTGGTGTCACCTAAGCATATACCTTCGGAAGATAATAACTGGCCTCGAGGTGTAAACATTACCCAAGTTGTGGAGGCAAGCCTCCGAGTGTGCTGGCTAGCACTGTCTGCATACCCAATGAACACCTTGGATTCACTTGACATCTTCCATAGTGATGAAAGATAATATCAAAAACGACATGTCCATAATACTAAAAGAAACTAGAAAGTAATAGTACAAAGACTATACATATGTTACAAAAAGTTACCCATGGTGACCTACCTATGAGTAATACTTCTTGAGGTAGATCCCATTTCTAGGCTTTGCCAAAGAATTTCCCTCAAAGTCAACCAGATGATAAGTGCCCTTTTTAGAACCTATTTTATGATGAAAGGTCCGAACCACATGGGTTTGAATTTTCCTACCCCCAGGGGGTCCTTATCCTGGTCATAGACTAGGACAAGGTTTCCTTACGAGAAAATCCAAGGACGAACGGATCAATCATATTGACACTTGACTTTATGTTTATGAGCCTCGTTGGCTAGGGCCGCATCACGACCCTGCTCAAGGTATAATAACTGTTCTTCAAGTGGAGAAGTGTCTGGCAATAATTGTACTACCAAATTTAGGGACGAGATCTGACATTCGATAGGAAAGACTGCTTCTAGACCGTAAACAAGTTGAAAAGGTGAGAAACCAGTTGTAGTCTTAATAGACATTCGGTAAGCCCATCATGCCGAGTATAACGTCAAATACCAATTTGACTTGGATGAGTTGATTGTTGACTGTAGGATGGTCTTAAGAGACTTATTTACAACTTCCACCTGACCATTTGCTTGGGGGTAGTAGGGTGACGGATTTTATTTCCGCAACCCAAGCTTTGATGTTAACTTAGTCATCATCTGGTTCTGAAAGTGACTACCATGGTCAGTGAAAATCTCTCTCGGGACGCTGAACCTTTGGTTGAATAAAAATAGAGTCACAGTCTCTCCATCATATTTAAACGTTGGCATAGCTTTGACCCACTTCATGAAGTAGTCTACGACTACAATGATATAATGATGCCCCCTTGCTGAAGGAGGGTTGCATGTAGTGTAATAAATCCCCCACTTGGTGAAGGGACCAATTGTGATGATAGGAAACATGGGAGTAGGATGTGCCCTCATATTCCGAGAGAAGATCTGACACGGGTGGAACTTCTTGACTGACTCGATACAATCTTTGATTAGTGTCAGCCAAAAGTAACTTTCTCGTAAAATCTTTTGGGTTGTTGCCAACCTAGAAAAATGACCACCACATGCTCTGGTATGGAAATCATTAAGCACGATAACTGCTTCTTCATGAGTGAGACATCAATGAAGGATGCAGTCTACACTTCTTCGATACAACGTATCATCAAGTATGAGATAATTCTTGGCCTGATGTCATATACCGCGACGCTCATCACAAGAAGCATAGGTGGGGCACTTCAAAGTCTGGAGATCGATAAGTATATCTCCGTACCAAGGATCTGAATATGTAATAAAAAACATATCTCCTTTGATAGGTGACTCTTTGGGCACAACATCACCTGACTCAACCGGGAGTTCTGAAATAAGTTCTGCGAAGAACAATGAATTTTTGGATTTCGCTGAAATGAAATCTAAGTCAAATTCCTGGAGGACGACTATCCATCTATTGATCTTTCTGCCTATTACCCATCATGTCAACATGTACTGGAATGGATTCACAACAACAATGATGGTGGTCTTGTGAAACATAACATAATGATGGAACCGTTGAACAACATCTGTTGCCAATGAAAGTTTTTCAATATGAGAATAATTGAGTTCCGGTCCGACTAGGCCTTAGATAAGGTAATAGATCACATATTCTGAGAACAAATCATCTTCCTGAACTAAGACCATGCCAATGGTTGATTTTGCTACAACCAGGTATAATAATAAATCTTTTTTATAGTTAGGTGGCTGAAGCAGAGGGGTAGTTTTGAGGGCATGTTTCAATGCTTCGAAAGAGCGTTGAGCGGCATCGTCCCAATAAAAAGGAATGTCTTTCTTCAATAAGTGCATAAATCCCTTTGTGATCTTGGCATAGTTAGCAATGAAACGTTTTAAAAAATTCACCTTGCCCTGTAGACTTTGAAGTTGAAGGATTGTGCATGGGGGAGGCAACTGAATTATTGCCTCAACCTTGAGAGGATCAACCATGATCCCTGTTGTTGACACTATGAAACCTTACAAACGTCTTGATGTTATGAAAAAGCTGCACTTGTTTGGATTCAAGTGAATTCGGAAGTAGCAACATCGCTCAAAGATAAGTCGGAGGTGTGGGGGATGATCCATTCTCTTGCGAGATCGAGATGTTAAATCATCTAAATAGGCCTTGACTATGTGTTTGAGATCATGGAAAGAAAAAGAAATGGCTCGTTGAAAGGTCATGCCAACATTTTTGAGACCAAAGGGCATTTTACTATACGCGAATGTACCCCATGGAAAAATGAATTCCATTTTGTGCTGGTCTTTGGGTTTGATTTGTATTTGATTATATACCAAAAAACCATCCATGAAAGAGAAGGCCTCACAACCTACACATTCATCAATTATCTGGTCGATAAATGGTGTGGGAAAATTATCTTTTGGACAGGCCTTGTTCAAATCATGAAAGTTCGTACATACACTAATCGTGCCCTGCTTCTTATTGACCGGCACAGGATTTGACACCCATTGGGTCAAATGGATAGGATAGATAAAACTGACTTTTAGCAATTTTTCAACTTCAACCTTAATGGCTGCTTCTTTCCTAGGATTAACTCGACAAAGCTTCCGCTGAACAGGATTGGCATATGGATAAGTTTGTTGGACAACTGAGAGGGGGGGTGAATCAGTTGTTACCGTGCTTAAACAATTATGCTTACTTTAAACTCTTTACAAGGCACTCAATGAAAATCACAATAATGCAGGGAAATAAGAAATAGCACATTCAACATCAGTCACACATATGAGATACATAGAGACAAATATTTCCTAAGGAAACCCATAAAGGGTAAAAACCTCTTCTTCTTTATATGATAAGTAATATTTACATTCTATACATTATCATACATATGAGCACCAACTCATAATAAGGCTGTAACCTCTATTTTTCAAGCTGCTACTTGCTAAGAGCACCCACTCTCTGGTTTCTCTAGCACCAACTAGAAGGAAGCACCAACTCCATGTTTTCTCTAGAACCAACTAGAAGGAAGCACCAACTCTCCAAGTGTTCCAACACCATCTGGATGGAAGCACCAACTTCCAATCATACATGAACCAACCTGTAAAACAGAAAAAAACAATTCTCCCTTGCTCCTCCCTGCCATCCTGGTTTCTCTGGCTGCAACCAGATGGAAGATACAAATCCCTGTGTTCAAGCACCCACTTGAACCTCTGAGGACAACAATCCTCCCTAGCACCTCCCTACCACCCTGAAATATTAATCTTTGTTACTAAAACTTATTACAGTGATATACATTTCTTTAATGGCTTACCAGTCTCATCACTGTTTTTCTACACTCCGCTGCTTTGTCTCCATTAGTGTCTTCTTCACACTTCTCTATGATTGATGTCCTTCTCCATTTATGCACTGTATGCCATGTCCCTTTAATGCATCATTCCTCTGTTGTATTTCAGTTGCTGCACACTCCTCCTTCTACACTCCTGAAGACCTCTCAACAACAACCACCATCTCTTCTTTCTTCTGCCTTCTTATAGTCTCTGTGCACCTTCTGCATGTCTTGTGCACAATGATTATGCATTCTCTTCATGTCGAGTTCTCTTCCTATTCATCATTGCAATTCTTCAGCTTCTCTGGCTCTTCAACCCATGTGTCCATCATCACTGGGTGTTATGCTGAGATTGCTTAGCCTCTCCAATAGTCGAGACTCTTTGTCATCTCTGTCACAGTTGAGCTCATCCTCTCTGTTGCAGTTATAGGCTTCAACGCTCATCCCTCTGTCAATTTCCTCAACAAATAGTCTTCATTCCACTGGCAGATTCCTGGAGACTCTTCAGCTCCTCTGGAAATCACACAGAAGTCTCTTCGAGTCCTCTGGCAGAAACCATCAGTGGTTTCTAGCAGTTACACTGTGAACCTCCAAAGATCGCTTCAGTAGCTCAATCACCACTGATAAATTAACTTTGAAGAGCAACAATAGCCCTTCGATCACATTTCTAAATAACCTGAATCATTGGATCATAAATGATGGGTCTCTCGCTTATTCTTCCATTTCACAATTCAACCTTTCGGGATCACTGTGGTGAATATTTTGTTACACTCCATGTCTCGATCCTCGAAACTTCAAAAAGGAGATTTTTTGCACTAGCTCCTTACCCCATCTTCCACCGATGTGACCAACGGCTATGACTATAGCCTACATGAAAAGTGTATTTTGCACTTTTGCATTTTGGAGATTCCGTGATGAGTCATCTCGAATCTCCAAGTCGTGAGCTCTGAAATAAAGCTTGGATTCTATATCTCTGCTCTCCATATCTTGACCACGTGACCACCATCGATGTCTAAGTGCTTATCCATAAATTGCTTTCACGATTTCGCAATTTGGCATTTAGGCATCCTTGATGTGAGGATTTCTTTATGCTCCATTGCCCGATCCCCGAAACTCCGAAATGGGGCTTGCCGACTCGAGCTCTTCTCTACAGCTCTTCGATCTCCAGATCAACGGTCCACAATTTGTGGTGATTTTATGGCTATCCTCTGCCCCGAGATTTCATCCTTAGGGACTTTGGGGGAGTGATGGATTTAAAAACTCTCGAAGAAAAAATTCTCGGAGAGAGGTCAGTCTTGCGTCACTCGATGATGTGTCATGACCCGAGTGGCTGCCACATGTCACTCAGAATTGTGATTTCCAGTGGCCTGAAATGACAAATAAACTTGACTCTTTTCCTTGTCTGATTGTGCCACATGTCATAGTCTTCCACCTGTCCTTTTTGACGTGGTCTGCCACATTCACCTCCTAGATCTGTCAGCCCAGATCACTTCACGATTTCTCACATCGCGATTTCGTCATTCTTGATGTGAAAATTCTTGACACCTTCAAGTCCCGATCTGTGAAAATCTGAAATGGAGTCAGGTAATCTTTTCATCTTTTCTCACTTTGACACTTCGAGACTCCTATGTTTAAGAGTCTCGATTATTGACTCCTCCAACTCCCGGTATCCGAACCTCTGGTCGATATGCCTGTTTTGGGTTTTCAGGGCTTCACATTTCGCGATTCTTGGACTCCTGATGATGAAGTGTCTCGACTCTTCCAACTCCTGATATCTGAAATTGTCCTCCTACTTTTGGGATTTCGGTGTTTCGCATTTAATGATTCCTGGACTCCTGATGATGAAGAGTTTCGACTCTTTGAACTCCCAGTATCCGAAATTGTCCTCCTGGTTTTAGGATTTCAGTGTTTCACATTTTGCGATTCCAGGACTCCTAATGATGAAGAGTCTTGACTCTTCCAACTCTCTGTATCAGAAACTGTCGTTTTGCTTTCGAGATTTTGTAACCCCGCTTCACCTTGCTCGTTAAAGAACATGCAGGTTCTCCTGGATCCAATGCCGGTTGGGCCTCGGGATCAGATTTGACGTTCATCAGGATTTGTCAATGGGATCCATAGTTCTCTATCAATTCTCCTCCCATGCTTACGTTGTCCTTTCTTTTCCATCGCTACATACTCTGATCTTGCCATCAATGACAAGCCCACCTACTTGTAAACATGCCAACAATCTCCCCCTTTAGCATTGATGGCTACCCTGAACGGCTGCGCTAATCGGTTTGGACCTCCAATTGTAGCATCCGGTCCAAACCATTCATTTTCTCCCCCTTTGACATCAATGTCAAAGAAAACACGCTCCCCCTGAGCTGTTACAGTATGTTTAGGAGGTATCAGATATTCAACCAATACAAACACCCCCTAATAGGATGGACTCTCTTATATGTGAGATGGGATGACACCCAACTTCTGTCGGAGATATTCAAAAGGTGTCTTGGCTAGGGGTTTAGTAAAGATGTCTGCAATTTGTTCTGTGGTTTGAATGTAATGGACCTGAACAATCTAATTGGTGACCTGCTCTCTCAGAAAATGATATTTTATGGGAATATGCTTGGTCTTGGAGTGGAATACAGGATTCTTGGACACATTGATGGCACTAGTGTTATCACAATGGATTGGGATCGATGCAATGTATTTTACCTCCAAGTCTGCAAGTGTTTGAATCATCCATAATATCTGAGTGAAACAGGTAGAAACAACAATGTACTCTGCCTCTGTAGTTGATAAAGAAATGGAACCTTGCGTTTTACTCAACCATGCTACTAGAGAATTTCCTAAGAAGAACGCACCTCCACTCGTGCTTTTCCTTTCATCCATGCAGTTAGCCCAATCAACATCTGAGTAGGCTGATAATTGAAAATTCTGTTTCTTAGGATACCATAGGCCATAGTTCATTCATTCTTTCAAATATCTGAATATCCTTTTGACATCTAGAAAATGACTCTGTTTAGGTGCAGACTGATATATTCCTACCATTCCAACAACATGCATCATGTCTGGGCGAGATGCTGTGATGTACAACATGATAGCGATCATTGATCTATATGAACTTTGATCAACATCAGGTGAGTCATCATCCTTAATTTGCATCCAGTAACCATAGGTGTGCCCACAGGTTTAGAGTCTTCCATTTGAAACCTTTTCAACACTTCTCTTAGATATTTTTCTTGAGAAATGAACATCCCTTCAGACCTTTGAGTAATTTGTAGACCAATAAAAAATGATAGTTCACCTATCATAGACATTTCAAACTCAGATTCCATGGCAGAAGAAAACTATTGTACCAATGAATCTTTATTACATTTGAATATGATGTCATCTACATAGACCAATATGATGAGCATATCATTATCCTCTATTTTGATATACAATTTTTTGTCAACTGTTCCTCTCTTGAACCCTTTGACTTTGAGATACATATCCAATCTGTGATACCATGCTCGAGGGGCTTGTTTTAACCCATATAAAAATTTCTTCAGCTTGCATACTAAGTCAAGGTTATCGGACAGTTCGAAACCCTCTGGTTGTTCCATATAGACTTCTTCACTTAAATATCTATTTAGAAAAGCTGACTTGACATCCATTTGATAGACTTTAAACCTTTTATGACAAGAATAGACAAGAAACATTCTAATAGCTTCTAATCTTGCTACGGGTGCAAATGTTTCATCAAATTCCAGTCCTTCTATCTGAGCATACCTTTTACAGACCAATCTTTCTTTGTTCATGACAACTTGTCCCTGCTCATTCAACTTATTCTTAAATATCCATTTGGAGCCAATGCCATTTTTACCTTTAGGTCTATGAACTGTCTCCCACGTATTGTTTTTCTCAATCTGATCAAGTTCATCATTCATTGCTTTAACCCAATGGTCATCTTTGCTAGCTTTAATAAAATTCTTGGGTTCCAGCTTGGATATGAAAGCTATATGTGATTTTTCAGTGTTTTTGATTAGCTTTCTCCTCGTTTGCACACCTTTGTCTTTTTCACCAATTATCTAACTTGGAGGATGATTCTTTTGAGTGGTTCTGGAGGAGGAATTTGAAGTTGTTTTCTTATTTGAGTATGTCTGAGTATCTGTGTCTTCATCTGATTCAGAGTCTTCATTTTCTGATTCTTGGAGCTGTTCATCTTCCTCTTTATCTGTGTCTTCTGTAGAAGACTCATTACTGTACACCTATCTTACCGGGATTTCTTCATCAACTTTTACGTCAATACAATCGACCATTTTGTGCAGCCTCTTATTATTGAATCTATATCCTTTATTGTTTGTAGCATACCCTAAGAATATACCTTCATTAGCCTTGTCATCATATTTGCCAAGGTTCTCATCATTATTCTTTATGTAGCATTTACTCCCAAAGACTTTGAATTGTTTAATTGAAGAAGGTCTCCCAAACCACAGTTCATAAGGTGTCTTGTAACTTTGTGGTCTGAGGTGAGTTTTTTTATGAACATGGATTGTTGTGTGTATTGCTTCTACCCAGTAGGTTTGGCCAATGTTCTTCTCATTCATCATTGACCTGGCCATTTCCTGCACTATTATGTTTTTCCTCTCAACTACTCCATTTTGTTGTGGAGTTCTTGGGATTGTGTATTATCTCTTGATCCCATGCTTATCACATAATTCCTTGAAGTCTCTTGACCTAAAATCTTCTCCTCAGTCTGATCTTACTTCCTTTAACCTCTTGCCTATTTGAGTCTAAGTTAAAGCCTTAAATATTTTAAACTTCTCAAATGCTTCATCTTTTTCCTTGAGAAAGGAAACCCAAGTAAGTCTGGAGTAATCATCAATAATCAACATGAAGTAGTTTTGTTTCCCTGTGCCTTCCTGTCTTGATCATCCACATAAATCCATATGAACTAGTTGGAGTGGTTTCTCTGTTGAAGTAAAATTATTGGACTTAAACTGTGTCCTGTTTAGCTTCCCTACTTGGCAGGGTTTACACATTGAATCTTGGGGCTTTGATATTCTTGGAAGATCTTTTACTGCCTCGATATTTTTGAGGTTTATTAAGTGGTCAAAGTTTAGATTTCCAAGTCTCCTATGCCATAACCAACGTTCATCATGTTTTCTTAGATGACATTCTTCTTTATTTTCTTTCAACACAGATACATTATTTTTTGTCCTTATGCCTTTGGCCACCACTTGTCCTGAGTTTATAGAATTTATCTTGCAGTCCTTGGACGTGAACACCACTTCACATCCTCTATCACATATTTGAATTACACTGAAGAGATTATGTTTCAGCCCATCTACAAGTAGAACATCTTGGGCTTTTCCTTTTCCATTATTTAAACTCACCATCCCTTTACCCTTTCTTTTACCCGGAGCATCATTTCCAAAGGTTACGTTTCCTAATTGGCTTTCACTTAGAGATAGAAACTTACCTTTGTCTCCCATCATATGTTTGAAGCATCCACTATCTATATACCATGGGTTCGTTTTTCTTTGAGTTGACAACACTAATCCACACTTGTCACTTTCTTTCTTCTTCCAAAACTTGACATTTTCAATAGGGGAATTCAAATCTAGTTCATAGTTACTTAATATACAGTCAATAGATTTATGTCCATAGTTATGACAGATGTAGCATTCAATCTCATTATTCAATAAGTCAAACTTATTGTTGCAGGGTTGTCTACTCATTGACTGTTGATTATTTCTTTACCTCCTTACTTGCATGTCCCTAGACTTAATTTGGCAATTTGCAATCTGTGAAGGTTTGTTACTTGGCTGTATCATTCTTTGTTGTGGGAAGTATTTATTCCTTTGAAATCTTAAATGCTCATGTCTAAGTCTTAAGGAACAATTTACATCTTTGTGACCAAAGTTAGAACAATATAAACAATAGCCATAGAAAAATTCTTTGTACCTGGAAAATGGTTGTCTTCTTTGAGAAAATCGATTTCTTCCATGCCGATGACGTCTTTTAGCAGGGAGTGCATTATTTCTTTGTTCTACAGATTCAGTCCTAGCACCTTTTTCTTTACTTGTCCTGGGCAGTTGATTGTCTTCCTTTGTTTCTGCAGGTTTGTTGTTGTCATTTGTTATACATTTGACAAACTTGATGGGTTCTTCGTTTCTTGTCTTACCACTACTTGATCCCTCTTCATAACTCAAACCAGTTTTCATCTTTGGATTCCTTTTCTGATTCAGAATGGTGGCTAATACTTCTAAGGCTTTGATACTTGACAGATTCTGATTATACAAGGCTTGAAACTTCTCCATCTCTTTCCTAGTTTTCACTACTTCTTGTTCTAATGCTTCACATCTTGTCTTCTTCTTTTATAACTGTCTTTTCCGAATGTCTTTGATTTTCTTTGGCTCTTCTAATTCTACTTTTAGTAGGACAAGGTATTCACCAGGTTCTTTACTATGTTTTTCGAACTATATCAACAATTGTCTTTGCTTTCTGTTCTTACTTCTTAGTCTGTCAATCTCTTCCAGTGCACTGATCAGTTCTCCTTCCATGTCAACCACAACTTCTTCTTCATTAACATCACTTCCTGTGTTGTTATTATGATAATCCTCTTTGGCCATAAGTATGAAGTCATTTAGTTTATCTTCAATAGAGGAGTCATTGTCTTCATCATCTGAAGGATCATCATCATTGTTTACGCAAAGACTTTTCTTCTTAAAGTTATTCTCTTTAATGAAATTTATGTGTTTGTGCTTCTCCTCATCATCACATGTCTGATCCTTTCTTTTGTGGGGACATTTATTTGCAAAATGACCTATCCTACCACAGTTGAAATATTTGAAAGGAATTTTACCTTTGTATTTCACTGATGCCTTCTCCAGTCTCTTCACAAATTTTTCTTCAATTTCATCGGGCTTGGAATCCTCATTCTTGTCCGCTTTAAATGATGCTTCTCTGGAGGTGGGTTTATCTTTAACTATTCTCATTTCATATGCAGTCAATTTTCCTAGAAGTTGATCAAACTCCAAGTTTTTTAGATCATTAAGTTCTTCTATAGCAGAGACCTTCGGGTTGAACCTATCTGGGAGAGATCTCAAGATTTTCTGAACTAAAGAATATTCCTCCATTTTTTCACCAAGTGCTTTCATTGCATTAACCATTTCTTCTAGTCTCAGAAAGTATTTTTCAACAGTTTCATCTTCCTTCATATTCAACTGTTCAAACTGTATTCTATAGGTTTGAAGCTTGGCATCCTTTACCTTCTCATTACCTTCATAACGGCTAATGAGTTTGTCCCACATTTCTTTGGCAATTCCTAGGTGCATAAATTTTACGAATTCTGCTTCTGCAAGCCCACTCAAGATAACATTCATAGCCTTAGTGTTGAAGCTAAATTCTAGCTTGTCATCCTTATTAGCTAGTACAACTGGCTTTACATAACCAGTATCTACCACATCCCAGACATCTGCACCTAAAGCCATTATGTAGGTTCTCATTCTAACTTTTTAGAAGACAAAGTTTGTTCCATTGAACATAGGGGCCTTATTGGTTGAATTTCCTTCATGGCTTGACATGTTTAAGCTCTAGGATCTACCCTTAGATAAAAGGGGTTGGCTCTGAAACCAATTGTTTGACAACTGAGAGGGGGGGTGAATAATTGTTACCATTCTTAAACAATTATGCTTATTTTAAACTCTTTACAAGGAACTAAATGAAAATCACAATAATGAAGGGAAATAAGCAATGGCACATTCAACATCAGTCACACATATGAGATACACAGAGACAGATATTTCTTGAGGAAACCCATAAAGGGTAAAATCCTCTTCTTCTTTATACGATAAGTTATATTTACATTCTATACATTATCATACATATGAGAACCAACTCCTAATGAGGCTGCAACCTCTGTTTTGCAAGCTGCTACTTGCTGAGAGAACCCACTCTCTAGTTTTTCTAGCACCAACTAGAAGGAAGCACCGAGTCCCTGGTTTCTCTAGAACCAACTAGAAGGAAGCACCAACTCCCCAAGTGTTCCAACACCAACTGGATGGAAGCAGCAACTTCCAATCATACAGGCAGCAACCTTTAAAACAGAGAACAAAAATTATCCCTTGCTTCTCCCTGCCACCTTGGTTTCTCTAGATGCAACCAGATGGAATCTACAAGTCCTTATGTTCAAGCACCCACTTGAACCTTTGAGGACAACAATTCTCCCTAGCACCTCCCTACCACCTTAAAATATTAATCTTTGCTACTAAAACTTATTACAGTGATATAAATTTATTCAAATGCCTACCAGTCTCATCACTTTTCTGATACACTCTGCTACTCTGTCTCCATCAGTGTCTTCTGCACACTTCTCTACGCTTTATGTCCTTCTCCATTTATGCACTTTATGCCATGTCCCTTTAATGCACCATTCCTCTGCTATATTTTAGCTGCTGCACACTCCTCCTTCTACACTCTTGAAGCCCTCTCAACAACAACCACCATCTCTTCTTTCTTCTGCCTTCTTATAGTCTCTGTGCACCTTCTGCATGTCTTGTGCGATATGCTTCTGCATGCTCTTCATGTCGAGTGCTCCGCCTATTCATCATTGTAACTCTTTAGCTTCTCTGGCTCTTCAACCCATGTATCCATCATCACTGGGTGTTATGCTGATATTCCTTAGCCTCTCCAACAGTTGAGACTCTTTTTCTTCTCTGTCACAGTCGAGCTCATCCTCTCTATTGCAGTTACAGGCTTCAATGCTCATCCCTCTGTCAATTTCCTCCACGAACAATCTTCATTCCACTGACATATTTTTGGAGACTCTTCAGCTCCTTTGGCAATCACATAGAAGTCTCTTCGATTCGTCTGGCAGAAACCATCAATGGTTTCTAGAAGTTACACTGTGAACCTCCAAAGACTGCTTCAACAGCTGAATCGCCACTGATCGATTAAATGTGAAGAGCAAGAATAGCCCTTCGATCATATTTCTGAATAACCTACACTGTTGGATCATAAATGATGGGTCTCGGGATTATTTCTCCATTTCGCATATTAGCCTTTCGAGATCACCGTGGTGAATATTTTGTTCCACTCCATGTCCCGATCCCTGAAACTCTAAAAAAGAGCTCATCTGCACTAGCTCCTTCCCCCATCTTCCGTCGATGTGACCAATGGATGTGACTACAGCCTACACCAAAAGCATATTTCACACTTTCGCATTTTAGAGATTCTGTGATGAGTCGTCTTGACTCTCCAAGTCGCGAGCTCCTAAAGAGAGGTTGGCTTCTATATCTCTGCTCTCCAACTCTCGACCATGTGACCACCATCGGTGTCTGAGCGCTTATCCATAAATTTCTTTCACGATTTTGCAATTTGACATTTCGACATCCTTGATGTGAGGATTTCTTTACGCTCCATTGCCCGATCCCCGAAACTCTGAAATGGGGCTTGCCGACTCGAGCTCTTCTCTACAGCTCTTCAATCTTCAGGTCAATGGTCCATGATTCATGGTGATTTGATGGCTATCCTCTGCCCTGGGATTTCATCCTTCGGGACTTTGGGGGAGTGATGGAGTTAAAAACTCCCAAAGAAAAAAATCCCGGAGAGAGGTCAGTCTTGCGTCACTCAATGACGTGTCGTGACCTGAGTGGCTGCCACATGTCACTCATAATTGTGATTTCCAGTGGCTTAAAATGAAAAATCAACTTGACAATTGTCGTTTTCTGATCATGCCACGTGTCATAGTCTTCCACCTATCCTTTCTGACGTGGTATGCCACATTCACCTCCTGGATTTGTTGGCCCATATCACTTCATGATTTTGCACATCGTGATTTCGACATTCTTGATATGAAAGTTCTTGACACCTTCAAGTCCAGATCTGCGAAGCTTCGAAAGGGAGTCAGGTTAGCTTTTAAACTTTTCTCACTTCGACACTTCAGGACTCCTGTGTTGAAGAGTCTCGATTATTGACTCCTCCAACTCTCGGTATCTGAACCTCCGGTCAATGTGTCTGTTTCAGGTTTTCGGGGTTTCACATTTCATGATTCTGGGACTTCTGATGATGAAGGGTCTCGACTCTTCCAACTCCTGGTATATGAAACTGTCCTCCTACTTTCTAGATTTCAGTGTTTTTCATTTCACGATTCCAAGACTCTTGATGATGAAGAGTCTCGACTCTTCCAACTCTCGGTATCCAAAGCTGTCCTCCTGGTTTCAGGGTTTTGGTGTTTCGCATTTCGTGATTCTGGGACTCCTGATGATGAAGAGTCTCAACTCTTCCAACTCCCGGTATTCAAAACTGTCCTCCTGCTTTCGGGATTTCATAACCTTGCTTCACCTTTCTCATTAAAGAACGTGAAGGTTCTCCTGGATCCAACGTCGGTTGGTCGGACCTCGGGCTCAGATCTGACATTCATCAGGAATTATCAATGGGATCCATATATCTCTGTCGCTTCTCCTACTGGTCTTATGTTGTCCCTGTTTTTCCATCGCTGTATACTCTGATCTTTCCCTCAATGACAAGCACACTTGCCTGTAAACATGCCAACAATCTCCCTCTTTGGCATTGATGGAAACCCTGAATGGCTGCGCTAATTGGTTTGGACCTCCAACTGTAGCATCTGGTCCGGACCATTCATTTTCTCCCCTGTTGACATCAATTTCAAAGAAAAAATGCTCCCCCTGAGCTGTTACAGTATGTTTAGGAGGTATCAGATATTCAACCAATACAAACTACCCCTGAATGGATGGACTCTCTTAGATGTGAGACGGGATGACACCCAACTTCCATCAGAGATATTCAAAAGGTGTCTTGGCTAGGGGTTTAGTAAATATGTCTACAATTTGTTCTGTGGTTGGAATGTAATGGACCTGAACAATCTGATTGGTGAYCTACTCTCTCAGAAAATGATATTTTATGGGAATATGCTTAGTCTTGGAGTGGAATATAGGATTCTTGGACACACTGATGGCACTAGTGTTATCACAATGGATTGGGATCGRTGCAACGTATTTTACCTCCAAGTTTGCAGGTGTCTAAATCATTCATAATACCTAAGTGCAACAGGTAGCACCAACAATGTACTCTGCCTCTGTAGTTGATAAAGAAATGGAACCTTTCTTTTTACTCAACCATGCTACTAGAGAATCTCCTAAGAAGAATGCACCTCCACTCTTGCTTTTCCTTTCATCCATGTAGTTAGACCAATTAGCATCTGAGTAGGTTGATAATTGAAAATTCTGATTCTTAGGATACCATAGGCCATAGTTCATTGTTTCTTTCAAATATCTGAATATCCTTTTGATAGCTAGCAAATGACTCTGTTTAGGTGCAGATTGATATCTTCCTACCATTCCAACAACATGCATTATGTCCGAGCAAGATGCTATGAAGTACAACAGGATACAAATCATTGATCTATATGAAATTTGATCAACATTAGGTGAGTCATCATCCTTAATTAATTTGCATCCAGTAACCATAGGTGTGCCCATAGGTTTAGAGTCTTCCATTTGAAACCTTTTCAACACTTCTCTTAGATATTTTTCTTGAGAAATGAACATCCCTTCAGACCTCTGAGTAATTTGCAAACTAAGAAAAAATGACAGTTCACCTATCATAGACATTTCAAACTCAGGTTCCATGGCAGAAGAAAACTATTGTACCAATGAATCATTATTACATATGAAGATGATGTCATCTACATAGACCAATATTATGAGCAGATCATTATTCTCTGTTTTGATATACAGATTGTTGTCAACTATTCTTCTCTTGAATCCTTTTTCTTTGAGATACGTATCCAGTTCGTGATACCAGGCTCGAGGGACTTGTTTTAACCCATATAAATCTTTATTCAACTTTCATACTAAGTCATGGTTATCAGACAGTTCGAAAGCCTCTGGTTGTTCCATATATACTTCTTCAGTTAAATCTCCATTTAGAAAAGTTGACTTGACATCAATTTGATAGACTTTAAACCTTTTATGACAAGCATAGGCAAGAAACATTATGATAGCTTCTAATATTGCTACGGGCACAAATGTTTCATCAAAATCCAGTCCTTCTATCTGAGCATACCCTTTACATACCAATCTTTTTTTGTTCTTGACAACTTGTCCCTGCTCATTCAACTTATTCTTAAATATCCATTTGGAGCCAATGACATTTTTACCTTCAGGTCTATGAACCATCTCCCACATATTTTTTTTCTCAATCTGATCAAGTTCATCATTCATTGCTTTAACCCAATGGTCATCTTTGCTAGCTTCATTAAAATTATTGGGTTCCAGCATGTATATGAAATCTATATGTGATTGTTTGGTGTTTTTGATTAGCTTTCTCCTAGTTTGTACACCTTTTTCTTTTTCACCAATTATCTGACTTGTAGGATGATTCTTTTGAGTGATTCTGGAGGAGGAATTTGAAGTTTTCTGCTGATTTGAGTCTGTCTAAGTATCCGTGTCTTCATCTAATTCAGAGTCTTCATTTTTTGATTCTTAGACCTATTCATCTTCAGCTTTAGCTGTGTCTTCTGTAGAAGACACATTACTGTACACCTCTCTTGCTGGGATTCCTTCATCAACTTTTACGTCAATACAGTCAACCATTTTATGCAGCCTCTTATTATAAAATCTATATCCTTTACTATTTGTAGCATACCCTAAGAAGATACCTTCATCAACCCTGTCATCATATTTTCCAAGGTTCTCATCATTATTCTTTATGTAGCATTTACTCTCAAAGAATTTGAAGTGTTTAATTGAAGCAGGTCTCCCAAACCACAATTCATAAGGTGTCTTGTCACTTTGTGGTCTGAGGTGAGATTTTTTAAGAACATGGAATGTTATGTGTATTGCTTCTACCTAGTAGGTTTGACCGATGTTCTTCTCATTCATCATTGACCTAGCCATTTCCTGCACTGTTCTATTTTTCCTCTCAGCTACTCCATTTTTTTGTGGAGTTCTTGGGATTGTGTATTCTCTCTTGATCCCATGCTTATCAAAGAATTCCTTGAAGTCTCTTGACATAAACTCTCCTCCTTGGTTTGATCTTACTGCCTTTAACCTCTTGCCTATTTGAGTCTCAGTTAAAGCCTTAAATATTTTAAACTTCTCAAATGCTTCATCTTTTTCCTCGAGAAAGGCAACCCAAGTAAGTCTGGAGTAATCATCAATAATTAGCATGAAGTAGTTTTCTTTCCCCGTGCCTTCCTATCTTGATGGTCCATATAAATCCATATGAACTAGTTGGAGTGGTTTCTCTGTTGAAGTAAAGCTCTTGGACTTAAACTGTGTCATGTTTAGCTTCCCTACTTGGCAGGGTTTACACATTGAATCTTGGGGCTTTGATATTCTCGAAAGATCTTTTATTGCCTCAATATTTTTGAGTTTGATTAAGTGGTCAAAGTTTATATGTCCAAGTCTCCTATTCCATAACCAACTTTCATCATGTTTTCTTTGATGACATTCTTCTCTATTTCCTTTCAGCACATATACATTATTTTCTGTCCTTATGCCTTTGGCCACCACTTGTCCTGAGTTTACAGACTTTATCTTGCAGTCCTTGGACGTGAACACCACTTCACATCCTCTGTCACACATTTGACTTACATTGAGAAGATTATGTTTCAGCCCATCTACAAGTAGAATGTCTTGGGCTTTTCCTTTTCCATTATTTAAACTCACCATCCCTTTACCCTTTATTTTACCTGGAGCATCATTTCCAAAGGTTACGTTTCCTGATTTTCTTTCACTTAGAGATAGAAAATTACCTTTGTCTCTCGTCATGTGTTTGGAGCATCCACTGTCTATATACCAAGGGTTCATTTTTCTTTGAGCTGACAACACTAATCCACACTTGTCACTTTCTTTCTTGTTCCAAAACTTGACATTTTTAGCAGGGGAATTCAAATTTGGTTCATAGTTCCTTAATCGACAGTCAACAGATTTATGTCCATAGTTATGACAGATGTAGCATTCAATATGATTGTTCAATAGGTCAAACTTATTGTTGCAGCGTTGTCTACTCATTGAATGTTGATTATTTCTTAACCGCCTTAGTTGCATGTCCCTAGACTTAATTTGGAAATTTGTAATCTGTGAAGGTTTGTTACTTGGATGTATCATTCTTTGTTGTGGGAAGTATTTATTCCTTTGAAATCTTAATTTCTCATGTCTAAGTCTTAAGGAACAATTTACAGCTTTGTGACCAAAGTTAGAATAGTAGAAAAAATAGCCATAAAAAAATTCTTTGTACCCAGAAAATGGTTATCTTCTTTGAGCAAATCGATTTCTTCCATGCTAATGATGTCTTTCAGTAGGGAGCACATTATTTATTTGTTCTACAGATTCAGTCCTCGCACCTTTTTCTTTACTTGTCCTAGGAGGCTGATTGTCTTCCTTTGTTTCTGCAGGTTTGTTGTTGTCATTGGTTGTACATTTGACAAACTTGATGGGTTCTTTGTTTCTTGGCTTACCACTACTTGATCCCTCTTCATAACTCAAACCAGTTTTTAGCTTTGGATTCCTTTGCTGATTCATAATGGTGGCTAATTCTTCTGAGACTTTGATACTTGACAGATTCTGATTATACAAGGCTTGAAACTTCTCCATCTCTTTCCTAGTTTTCCCTACTTCTTGTTCTAATGCTTCACATCTTGCCTTCTTTTCTGATAACTGTCGTTTCAGAATGTCTTCGATTTTCTTTGGATCTTATAATTATACTTTTAGTATGATAAGGTATTCATTAGGCTCTTTACTGTCTTTCTCGAACTGTATCAACAATTGTCTTTGCTTTATGTTCTTAATTCTTAGTCTGTCAATCTCTTCCAGTGCACTGATCAGTTCTCCTTCCATATCAACCACAACTTCTTCTTCATTAACATCACTTCCTGTGTTGTTATTATCATAATCCTCTTTGGCCATAAGAATGAATTCATTTAGTTTATCTTCAATAGAGGAGTCATTTTCTTCATCATTTGAAGGATCATCATCATTGTTTATGCAAAGACTTTTCTTCTTAAAGTTATTCTCTTTAAGGAAATTTATGTGTTTGTGCTTCTCCTCATCATCACATGTGTGATCCTTTCTTTTGTGGGGACATTTATTTGCAAAATGACCTATCCTACCACAGTTGAAACATTTGAAAGGCAGTTTACCTTTGTATTTGCTTGATCCCTTCTTCAGTCTCTTCACAAATTTTGCTTCCATTTCATTGGGCTCAGAATCCTAATTCTTGTCTGCTTTAAATGATGCTTCTCTAGAGGTGGGTTTATCTTTAACTATTCTCATTTCATATGCAGTCAATGTTCCTAGAAGTTGATCAAAATCCAAGGTTTTTAGATCATTAAGTTCTTTTATAGCAGAGACCTTCGGTTTGAAAATATCTGGGAGAGATCTCAAGATTTTCTGAACTAAATAAGATTCCTCCATTTTTTCACCAAGTGATTTCATTGCATTTACCATTTCTTCTAGTCTCAGAAAGTATTTTCCAACAGTTTCATCTTATTTCATCTTCAAATGTTTAAACTGTATTCTGTAGGTTTGAAGCTTGGCGTCCTTTACCTTCTCATTACCTTCATAACTGCTAATGAGTTTGTCCAACATTTCTTTGGAAGTTCCTAGGTGCATAAATTTTACAAATTCTGCTTCTACAAGCCTATTCAAGATAGCATTCATAGCCTTAGCATTGAAGCTGAATTCTATCTTGTCATCCTTATTAGCTAGTACAATTGGCTTTACAGAAATAGTATCTACCACATCCCAGACATCTGCACCTAAAGTCATTATGTAGGTTCTCATTCTAACTTTCCAGAAGGCAAATTTTGTTCCATTGAACAGAGGGACCTTATTGGTTGAATTTCCTTCATGGCTTGACATGTTTAAGCTCTAGGATCTACCTTTAGATAAAAGGGTATGGATCTGATACCAATTGTTGGACAACTGAGAGGGGGGGTGAATCAGTTGTTACCGTGCTTAAGCAATTATGCTTATTTTAAACTCTTTACAAGGCACTCAATGACAATCAAAATAAAGTAGGGAAATAAGCAATAGCACATTCAACATCAGTCACACATATGAGATACACAGAGAAAAATATTTCCTGAGGAAACCCATAAAGGGTAAAAACCTCTTCTTCTGTATATGATAAGTAATATTTTGATCCGAATTATTTTCGGCACGAAATGAGAGCGGAGATATAATAAAGAAATGCATAGAGATATTGCAGATATTCAATAATATAACAGAAATGTATCAAAGATGCAACCATAAACATAGATATATAGTAATACATGATTTCTATTAATCAAAGAAATGTACAAAGATTGTAAAAATACAGAGTGAAAGACTCACTAGAATGGTGGCAGCTTATCTCTGAGAAGAGATGTGACGGCTACTCGCATTCGCAAGAAGATGATTACAATGAGGCTTTGAAGGATTTTTTACAATAAGTAGGAATTCCAAAATTGCTCGACATCCAAAAACCTAACCCTAGGAGATGAAGCGCCAAAAGTCATGTGGGCCCCGTTTGGGTAAGTGAGTACATCAACTTCCCGGGGTCGTAACTTTTGCATACGATCTTTGTTTTAGGCATGTGATAGCTCGTTGGAAAGGTATTGTCGAGGATATTCATTTTGGGGGCTCAATAATGCCTTCATCTATCATTGAGAACCTTGATCTCGAAAAACCTTCATTTAGGCCCTCAAAATGGCCCGAGAAGTTAAAACCTACTAAAAATAGTAAATTGGCAAAATTGGCAGAAAACTATTTTGAGCCAGTTGAAAAAGGTGGGTGGCCATCGATATCCACCTGGATCAATCCTCCCTCATTAGGAAGAAATGGTCTCCATTACGTTGAGTTCCCGGGGGAGAGGGAAAAACGTTTGTTGAATCTGCATCTTGGTGGGCTGATTATCTTGCTAGAGACGTCGTGCTGCTCAGTTTGTGGAAATATGTCACGAACCTGTTGGGGTTGAGGCTGTTCAACAAGATGAGATACATGAGAGGACGATGTGCAGAAGGAATCTTTGCGCTTTGAGGCAACCTTTTCGACCTTCTTTTGTTGGATAGAAGGTGTGTGGGGCGAGGATGTAGTGGTTGCAGTGTCCTTCTGTTCCCCTTTTGAACAGAGTGTGAAGAAGCTGAATTTTGCAGTATGAGATACTACCTTGCAACACTTTTTAGGTGGAACAATAGTTGGAACTACCTCTGGTATTCTGTAGAGATGACTCCCCAAAGTAACAATGACATTATGGGGTCGAGACTCATAAACAACATGGCGTCTCCACATATATGGTTGGACCAAGAGAAAATCACAGACATCCAGTGGGGAAACATCACATAATACCTCATC
>JASDQU010103985.1:142286-157657 GCA_032191745.1 Picea mariana | reverse complement strand
TGTCACACATTTGACTTACACTGAGCAGATTATGTTTCAGCCCATCTACAAGTAGAACATCTTGGGCTTTTCCTTTTCCATTATTTAAACTCACCATCCCTTTACCCTTTATTTTACCTGGATCATCATTTCCAAAGGTTACGTTTCTTTATTTGCTTTCACTTAGAGATATAAACTTACCTTTGTCTCCTATCATATGTTTGGAGCATCCACTGTCTATATACCAAGGGTTCATTTTTCTTTGAGCTGACAACACTAATCCACACTTGTCACTTTCTTTTCTCTTCCAAAACTTAACATTTTCAGTAGGGGAATTCAAATCTGGTTCATAGTTCCTTAATCAATAGTCAACATATTTATGTCCATAGTTATGACAGATTTATGTCCATAGTTCCTTAATCGATAGTAAAACTTATTGTTGCAGCGTTGTCTACTCATTGACTGTTGATTATTTCTTGACCTCCTTAGTTGCATGTCCCTAGACTTAATTTGGCAATTTTCAATCTGTGAAGGTTTGTTACTTAGCTGTATCATTATTTGTAGTGGGAAGTATTTATTCCTTTGAAATATTAATTGCTCATGTCTAAGTCTTAAGGAACAATTTACAGCTTTGTGACCAAAGTTAGAATAGTAGAAACAATAGCCATAGAAAAATTCTTTGTACCTAGAAAATGATTGTCTTCTTTGAGCAAATCGATTTCTTCCATGCTGATGATGTCTTTCAACAGGGAGCGCATTATTTATTTGTTCTACAGATTCAACCCTGGAACCTTTTTCTATACTCGTCCTGGGAAGCTGATTGTCTTCCTTTGTTTCTGCAGGTTTGTTTTTGTCATTGGTTGTACATTTGACAAACTTGATGGGTTCTTCATTTCTTGGCTCACCACTACTTGATCCCTCTTCATAACCCAAACCAGTTTTCATCTTTGGATTCCTTTGCTGATTCAGAATGGTGGCTAATCCTTCTGAGGCTTTGATACTTGACAGATTCTGTTTATACAAGGCTTGAAACTTCTCCATCTCTTTCCTAGTTTTCACTACTCCTTGTTCTAATGCTTCACATATTGCCTTCTTTTCTGATAACTGTCGTTTCAGAATATCTTCGATTTTCTTTGCCTCTTCTAATTCTACTTTTAGTAGGACAAGGTATTCATCAGTTTCTTTACTGTCTTTCTCGAACTATATCAGTAATTGTCTTTTCTTTTTGTTCTTAATTCTTAGTCTATCAATCTCTTCTAGTGCATTGATCAATTCTCCTTCCATGTCAACCATAGCTTCTTCTTCATTAACATCACTTCTTGTGTTGTTATTATCATAATCTTCTTTGTCCATAAGTATGAAGTCATTTAGTTTATCTTCAATAGAGGAGTCATTGTCTTCATCATCTGAAGGATCATCATCATTGTTTACGCAAAGAATTTTCTTCTTAAATTTATTCTCTTTAAAGAAATTTCTGTGTTTGTGCTTCTCCTCATCATCACATGTCTGATCCTTTCTTTTGTGAGGACATTTATTTGAAAAATGACCTATCCTACCACAGTTGAAACATTTGAAAGGCAGTTTACCTTTGTATTTTGCTGATCCCTTCTTCAGTCTCTTCACAAATTTTGCTTCAATTTCATCGGGCTCAGAATCCTCATTCTTGTCTTCTTTAAATGATGCTTCTCTGGAGGTGGGTTTATCTTTAACTATTGTCATTTGATATGAAGTCAATGTTCCTAGAAGTTGATCAAACTCCAAGTTTTTTAGATCATTAATTTCTTCTATAGAAGAGACCTTCGGGTTGAACATATATGGGAGAGATCTCAAGATTTTCTGAACTAAATAAGATTCCTCCATTTTTTCACCAGGTTATTTCATTGCATTTACCATTTCTTCTACTCTCAGAAAGTATTTTCCAATAGTTTCATATTTCTTCATCTTTAGCTGTTCAAACTGTATTCTGTAGGTTTGAAGCTTGGCATCCTTTACCTTCTCATTACCTTCATAACTGCTAATGAGTTTGTCCCACATTTCTTTGGCAGTTCCTAAGTGCATAACTTTTATGAATTCTACTTCTGCAAGCCCACTCAAGATAACATTCATAGCCTTAGTGTTGAAGCTAAATTATAGCTTGTCATCCTTATTAGCTAGTACAACTAGCTTTACATAACCAACGACTGTGACTACAACCTACACCAAAAGCATATTTCGCACTTTTGCATTTTGGAGATTTCGTGATGAGTCGTCTCGACTCTCCAAGTCACGAGCTTCGAAATAGAGCTTGGATTCTATATCTCTGCTCTCCATCTCTCGACCATGTGACCACCATCGGTGTCCAAGCATTTATCCATAAAGTGCTTTCGCGATTTCACAATTCGACATTTTGGCATCCTTGATGTGAGGATTTCTTTACGCTCCATTGCCCAATCCCTGAAACTCTGAAATCGGGCTTGCCGACTCGAGCTCTTCTCAATAGCTCTTCGATCTCCAGATCAACGGTCCATGATTCATGGTGATTTGATGACTATCCTCTATCCTGGGACTTCATCCTTCGGGACTTTGGGGGAGTGATGGAGTTAAAAACTCCCGAAGCAAAAACTCCCGGAGAGAGGTCAGTCTTGCGTCACTCGATGACGTGTCGTGACTCGAGTGACTACCACGTGTCACTCAGAATTGTGATTTCTAGTGGCCTAAAATTCCAAATCAACTTGACACTTGTCATTGTCTGATCGTGCCATGTGTCATAGTCTTCCACCTGTCCTTTCTGATGTGGTCTACCACATTCACCTCCTAGATCTATCGACTCAGATCACTTTGCGATTTCTCACATCACGATTTTGAAATTCTTGATGTGAAAGTTCTCGACACCTTCAAGTCCCGATCTGTGAAACTCTGAAATGGAGTTAGGTCAACTTTTCGGTGTTTCGCACTTCGACACTTCGGGACTCCTGTGTTGGAGAGTCTCGATTCTTGACTCCTCCAACTCCCAGTATCTGAACCTCCGGTCGATGTGCCTATTTTAGGTTTTTGGGGTTTCTCATTTCACAATTCCGGACTCTCGATGATGAAGGGTCTCAAATATTCCAACTCCCGGTATTTGAAACTGTTCTCCTACTTTCGGGATTTCGATGTTTCACATTTCGCGATTCTGGGACTCCTAATGATGAAGAGTCTCGAATATTCCAACTCCCGGTATCCGAATCTGTCCTCCTGGTTTTGGGATTTCGGTGTTTTTCATTTCGCGATTCTAGAACTCCTGATGATGAAGAGTCTCGACTCTTCCAACTCGCGGTATCCAAAACTGTCCTCCTGCTTTTAGGATTTCATAACCTCGCTTCACCTTGCTCGTTAAAAAATGTGCAGGTTTTCCTGGATCCAACGCTGGTCGGACCTCGGGCTCAGATCTGACGTTCATCGAGAATTCTCCATGGAATCCATAGATCTCTTTTGCTTCTCCTCCTGGACTTACGTTGTCCCTATTTTTCCATCRCTGCATACTCTTATCTTGCCATCAATGATAAGCACACCCGCCTGTAAACATGCCAACAATCTCCCCCTTTGGCATTGATGGCAACCCTGAATGGCTACGCTAATCGGTTTGGACCTCCAATTGTAGCATCAGAATCAGACCATTCCTTTTCTCTCCCTTTGACATCAATGTCAAAGAAAACACGCTCCCCTTGAGCTGTTACAGTATGTTTAGAAGGTATCATATATTCAACCAATACAAACTCCCCCTAATAGGATGGACTCTCTTAGATGTGAGACGGGATGACACCCATCTTCTGTCGGAGATATTCGAAAGGTGTCTTGGCTAGGGGTTTAGTAAAGATGTCTGCAATTTGTTCTGTGGTTGGAATGTAATGGACCTAAACAATCTGATTGGTGACCTGCTCTCTCAGAAAATGATATTTTATGGGAATATTCTTGGTCTTGGAGTGGAATACACGATTCTTGGACACACTGATGTCAGTAGTGTTATCACAATGGATTGGGATCGGTGCAACGTACTTTACCTCCAAGTCTTCAAGTGTCTGAATCATCCATAATACCTGAGTGCAACAAGTAGCAGTAGCAATGTACTCTACCTCTGTAGTTGATAAAGAAATGGAATCTTACTTTTTACTCAACTATGCTACTAGAGAATCTCCTAATAACAATGCACCTCCACTCGTGCTTTTCCTTTCATCCATGTAGTTAGCCCAATTAGAATCTGAGTAGGCTGATAATTAAAAATTATGATTCTTAGGATACCATAGGCCATAGTTCATTGTTTCTTTCAAATATCTGAATATCCTTTTGACAACTAGCAAATGACTCTTATCTTCCTACCATTCCAACAACATGCATTATGTCTGGGTGAGATGCTCCGATGTATAACAGGCTACCGATCATTGATCTATATGAACTTTGATCAACATTAAGTGAGTCATCATCCTTACTTAATTTGCATCCAGTAACCATAGGTGTGCCCACAGTTTTAGAGTTTTCCATTTGAAACCTTTTCAACACTTCTCTTAGATATTTTTCTTGCGAAATGAACATCCCTTCAGACCTCTGAGTAATTTGTAGACCAAGAAAAAATGACAGTTCACCTATCATAGACATTTCAAACTTAGATTCCATGGAAGAAGCAAACCATTGTACCAATGAATCCTTATTACATCCGAAGATGATGTCATCTACATAGACCAATACGATGAGAATATCATTATCCTTTGTTTTGATATACAATTTGTTATCAACTGTTCCTCTCTTGAACCCTTTGTCTTTGAGATACGTATCCAATCTCTGATACCAGGCTCGAGGGGCTTGTTTTAACCCATACAAATATTTCTTCAGATTGCATACTAAGTCAGGATTATCAGACAGTTTGAAACCCTCTGGTTTTTCCATATAGACTTCTTCACTTAAATCTCCATTTAGAAAAGCTTACTTGACATCCATTTGATATAATTTAAACCCTTTATGATAAGCATAGGCAAGAAACATTCTGATAGCTTCTAATCTCTCTACGGGCGTAAATGTTTCATCAAAATCCAGTCCTTCTATCTGAGCATACCCTTTACAGACCAATCTTTCTTTGTTCCTGACAACTTGTCCCTGCTCATTCAACTTATTCTTAAAGATCCATTTGGAGCCAATGACATTTTTACCTTCAGGTCTATGAACCATCTCCTAGTATTGTTTTTCTCAATCTGATCAAGTTCATCATTCATTGCTTTAACCCAATGGTCATCTTTGCTAACTTCATTAAAATTCTTGTGTTCCAATATGGATATGAAAGCTATATGTGATTGTTCGGTGTTTTTGATTAGTTTTCTCCTCGTTTGTACACCTTTGTCTTTTTCACCAATTATCTGACTTGCAGAATGATTCTTTTGAGTGATTCTGGAGAAGGAATTTAAACTTGTCTGCTGATTTGAGTCTGTCTGAGTATCTGTGTCTTCATTTGATTCAGAGTCTTCATTTTCTGATTCTTGGACCTGTTCATATTCAACTTTAGTTGTGTCTTCTGTAGAAGACTCATTACTGTACACCTCTCTTGCTAGGATTCCTTCATCAACTTTTACGTCAATACAGTCGACCATTTTATGCAGCCTCTTATTATAGAATATATATCCTTTACTGTTTGTAGCATACCGTAAGAAGATACCTTCATCAACCATGTCATCATATTTGCTAAGGTTCTCATCATTATTCTTTATGTAGCATTTACTCCCAAAGACTTTGAAGTGTTTAATTGAAGCATGTCTCCCAAACCACAGTTCATAAGTTGTCTTGTCACTTTGTGGTCTGAGGTGAGCTTTGTTAAGAACATGGATCGCTGTGTGTATTTCTTCTACCCAGTAGGTTTGACCAATGTTCTTCTCATTCATCATTGACCTGGCCATTTCCTGCACTGTTCTGTTTTTCCTCTCAACTACTCCATTTTGTTGTGGAGTTCTTGGGATTGTGTATTCTCTCTTGATCCCATGCTTATCAAAGAATTCCTTGAAGTCTCTTGACATAAACTCTCCTCCTCGGTTTGATCTTACTGCCTTTAACCTCTTACCTATTTGAGTCTCAGTTAAAGCCTTAAATATTTTAAACTTCTCAAATGCTTAAGCTTTTTCCTTGAGAAAGGAAACCCAAGTAAGTCTGGAGTAATAATCAATAATCAGCATAAAGTAGTTTTTTTTCCTTATGCTTTCCCGTCTTGATGGTCCACATAAATCCATATGAACTAGTTGGAGTGGTTGCTTTGTTGAAGTAAAGCTCTTGGACTTAAACTGTGTCCTGTTTATCTTCCCTACTTGGCAGGGTTTACACACTGAATCTTGGGGCTTTGATATTCTCGAAAGATCTTTTACTGCCTCGAGATTTTTGAGTTTGATTATGTGGTCAAATTTTAGATGTCCAAGTATCCTATTCCATAACCAACTTTCATCATGATTTCTTAGATGACATTCTTCTCTATTTTCTTTCAACACATATACATTATTTTCAGTCATTATGCCTTTGGCCACCACTTGTCCTGAGTTTACAGACTTTATCTTGCAGTCCTTGGACATGAACACCACTTCACATCCTCTGTCACACATTTGACTTACAGTGAGCAGATTATGTTTCACCCATCTACAAGTAGAACATCTTGGGATTTTCCTTTTCCATTATTTTAACTCACCATCCCTTTACCCTTTATTTTACCTGGAGCATCATTTCCAAAGGTTACGTTTCCTGATTTGATTTCACTTAGAGATAGAAAACAACCTTTGTCTCCCGTCACATGTTTGGAGCATCCACTGTCTGTATACCAAGGGTTCATTTTTCTTTGAGCTAACAATACTAATCCACACTTGTCACTTTCTTTCTTCTTCCAAAACTTGACATTTTGTAAGGTAGCTAGAGAGGTAGTGGGGGGGCCCAGAGGGCCCATAGTGATAATGGTGGAGGTCATTCAATGTGAGGTGGACTAGGTCCACTATATTATTAAATAAGACCCACTATGGTAGTTAGATATAATAAATGGGTAATTAGATATAATAAATGTAAGAGGACTTCTTAGAAGGTTCTACTTCTAAAAGATTCCTCCTCTAGAATGTTCTTAGGTGATGGTAGAACTATATAAAGGGATTCAAGAAATGTAATGAGACATGAAGAAAAATATTGTATTTGGAGCTGAAGCTCAATAGGAGGATGCCTCCTCGAAGATGCAAGTGAACATGAGAGGATCCCTTCCATAATATGATCCATTGTATGGTGTTGCCCTACCTCAAGGGTTTTTATAATAAAGTTGTGGTTTTCTATATTGTTCTTATATATCTGTTGTAGTGATTTTGTATTAAGTCTTTGGTTCTTAACAAATGGTATCAGAGCACTTTCCTTGGCAGACATTGTGGGCAAATATTTTTTATTTTTGTAGATTTTTTTTCGGAGAAGAAAAAAGAGGGCTGCGACAGTTCAAAAATTTTTGGTATGTTTCTATGCAAATTTTGTAGAAAAATATTGTAGATATGAGTTCCTGTCATAAAAACACCCAAGTTAAAAAAAAAATCGTCCGAAACGGAGTCTGAAAGGTCAAGATATTGAAGTTTTAAAATCTGCAATTTTCAGGGTTTTTTCTGCGGACGGTGGCACGATTTGTTTTTATTTATATAGTATATGGAGGCTGAATTTTCTCAATAAAGTTACATATCTGAGTTCCTTTCACAATTTCACCCAATTTCAAAAAAACAATCAGCCGAAACGGAGTCCGGGAAGTGAAGTTATGAGCATTTTAACTTCAATAGTTTTTTTAGGGTTTTTCCAGAAAAAACCGTGATTTTCTGCCGAAACTTATTGGGTCTATTTTTTGGGTTTTTTCGTGATGGTTGCAGGAACAAAGAGTTCATAGGGTGCTCAAATGGATATTTCCTCTCAAACCCTGAAAGAAATTCTTGAATCATTCAAAGCCCAATTGTTTCACACATTGGATGACAAATTGGATGCATTTGCACATGGCCTCACAGACAACCTCACACATGGTTTCAATGATAGTTTTCATAGTATTCAAGATTCATTGAATAATATGCAGGAGATATTTCTTATGGAGGGCCTTAGGGATGAATATAATCAAGAAATATATGCTTGGTATGATTTTGAGGTCGATTGTGATGATTGGTATATGGATAGTTGTCATTTCTGGAATGACAACCACTTCCATATTTTATTTGATGACTATACTTCACCTTCTATAGAGAACATCAATGTCCCACATCAGGAGCTAGTTACCAGCGTTCAGTCTGCATATTCTATAGTGGTATTATTCCTTCCAGATTCCGCTATGACCCTTTTACACTATGTGGATGGATCTTCTTAATTGGATCCACACGATAGGTGTCAGTCTTTGGAACATCATTTGGAGTTGGTTATTGGGTTCCAAAATCTTCCACGGGGAGTTCACATGAGCACTTGGACATGGGACCCGGGCTTACAATGGTGGTTGGACTACTTCAACATGGTGGATTTCCTTTCTACATGGGACCTTGGTTCTTCAGTCTTCTTCAGCATTATGGTCCACAATTATCCATGAGAGCCTGGTATATGGTTGTATATCAAGCGTTGAGGACAACGCTTTCATAAGGGGGATGGAATGTAATGTAGCTAGAGAGGTAGTGGGGGGGCCTAGAGGGCCCATAGCGATAATAGTGGAGGTCATTCAATGTAAGGTGGACTAGGTCCACTATATTATTAAATAAGGCCCACTATGGTAGTTAGATATAATAAATGGGTAATTAGATATAATAAATGTAAGAGGAATTCTTAGAAGGTTCTACTTCTAGAAGATTCCTCCTTTAGAATGTTCTTAGGTGATGGTAGCACTATATAAAGGGATTCAAGCAATGTAATGAGACATGAAGAAAAATATTGTATTTGGAGCTGAAGCTCAATAGGAGGATGCCCCCTCGAAGAGGCAAGTGAACAAGAGAGGATCCCTTTTATAATAGGATCCATTGTATGGTGTTGCCCTACCTCAAGGGTTTCTATAATAAAGTTGTGGTTTTCTATATTGTTCTTCTATATCTGTTGTGGTGCTTTTGTATTCAGTCTTTGGTTCTTAATACATTTTCAGCAGGGGAATTCAAATCTGGTTCATAGTTCCTTAATCAACAGTCAATTGATTTATGTCCATAGTTATGACAGATGTAGCATTCAATCTCATTGTTCAATAGGTCAAACTTATTGTTGCAGCATTGTCTACTCATTGACTGTTGATTATTTCTTGACCTCCTTAGTTGCATGTCCCTAAAATTAATTTGGCAATTTGCAATCTGTGAAGGTTTGTTACTTGGCTGTAGCATTCTTTATTGTGGGAAGTATTCATTCCTTTGAAATCTTAATTGCTCATGTCTAAGTCTTAAAGAACAATTTACAGCTTTGTGACCACAGTTAGAATAGTAGAAACAATAGCCATAGAAAAATTATTTGTACCTGGAAAATGGTTGTCTTCTTTGAGCAAATTGATTTCTTCCCTGTTGATGATGTATTTCAGCAGGGATCGCATTATTTCTTTGTTCTACAGATTCAATCCTAGAACCTTTTTCTTTACTTGTCCTGGGTGGTTGATTGTCTTCCTTTGTTTATGCAGGTTTGTTGTTGTTATTGGTTGTACATTTGACAAACTTGATGGATTCTTCGTTTCTTGTCTTACCACTACTTGATCCCTCTTCATAACCCATACCAGTTTTCAGCTTTGGGTTCCTTTGCTGATTCAAAATGGTGGCTAATCCTTCTGAGCACCTTTGATACTTGACATATTATGATTATACAAGGCTTGAAACTTCTCCATCTCTTTCCTAGTTTTCACTACTTCTTTTTCTAATCCTTCACATCTTGCCTTCTTTTCTAATAACTGTCATTTCATAATGTCTTCAATTTTCTTTGCCTCTTCTAATTCTACTTTTAGTAGGACATGGTCTTCATCAATTTCTTTACTGTCTTTCTCGAACTGTATCAGCAATTGTCTTTGCTTTCTGTTCTTAATTCTTAGTCTGTCAATCTCTTCCAGTGCACTGATCAGTTCTCCTTAAATGTCAACCACAACTTCTTCTTCATTAACATCACTTCCTGTGTTGTTATTATCATAATCCTCTTTGGCCATAAGTATGAAGTCATTTAGTTTATCTTCAATAGAGGAGTCATTGTCTTCATCATCTGAAGGATCATCATCATTGTATATGCAAAGACTTTTCTTCTTAAAGTTATTCTCTTTAAAAAAAATTATGTGTTTGTGCTTCTCCTCATCATCACATGTCTGATCCTTTCTTTTGTGGGGACATTTATTTGCAAAATGACCTATCCTACCACAGTTGATACNAGTTTACCTTTGTATTTGCATGATCCCTTCTTCAGTCTCTTCACAAATTTTGCTTCAATTTCATCGAGCTCAGAATCCTCATTCTTGTCTGCTTTAAATGATGCTTGTCTGGAGGTGGGTTTATCTTTAACTATTCTCATTTCATATGCAGTCAATGTTCCTAGAAGTTGATCAAACTCCAAGGTTTTTAGATCATTGAGTTCTTCTATAGAAGAGACCTTCAGGTTGAACCTATATGGGAGAGATCTCAAGATTTTCTGAACTAAAGAAGATTCCTCCATTTTTTCACCAAGTGCTTTCATTGCATTTACGATTTCTTCTACTCTCAGAAATTATTTTCCAACAGTTTCATCTTCCTTCAACTTCAACTATTCAAACTGTATTCTATAGGTTTGAACCTTAGCATCCTTTACCTTCTCATTACCTTCATAAATGCTAATGAGTTTGTCCCACATTTCTTTGGCAGTTCCTAGGTGCATAACTTTTACGAATTCTGCTTCTGCAAGCCCACTCAAGATAGCATTCATAGCCTTAGTGTTGAAACTAAATTATAGCTTGTCATCCTTATTAGCTAGTACAACTGGGTTTACATAACCAGTATCTACCACATCCCAGACATCTGCACCTAAAGCCATTATATAGGTTCTCATTCTAACTTTCCAGAAGGCAAAGTTTGTTCCATTGAATAGAGGGGCCTTATTGGTTGAATTTCCTTCATGGCTTGACATGTTTAAGCTCTAAGATCTACCCTTAGATAAAAGGGGCTGGCTCTGATACCAATTGTTGGACAACTGAGAGGTGGTGTGAATTAGTTGTTACCGTGATTAAACAATTATGATTATTTTAAACTCTTTACAAGGCACTCAATGACAATCACAATAATGCAGGAAAATAAGCAATAACACATTCAACATCAGTCACACATATGAGATACACAGAGATAGATATTTCCTGAGGAAAGTCATAAAGGGTAAAAACCTCTTCTTATTTATATGATAAGTAATATTTACATTCTATACATTATCATACATATGAGCACCAACTCATAATGAGGCTACAACCTCTGTTTTGCAGGCTTCTACTTGCTGAGAGCACCCACTCTCTGGTTTCTCTAGCACCAACTAGAAGGAAGCACCAACTCCCTGGTTTCTCTAGCACCAACTAGAAGGAAGCACCAACTCCCCAAGAGTTCCAACACCAACTAGATCGAAGCACCAACTTCCAATCATACAGGCACCAACCTGTAAAACATAGAACAACAGTTCTCCCTTGGTCCTCCCTGCCACCCTGGTTTATCTGGCTGCAACCAGATGAAAGCTACAAGTCCCTATGTTCAAGAACTCACTTGAACCTCTGAGGACAACAATCCTCCCTAACACCTCCCTACCACCCTGAAATATTAATCTTTGTTACTAAAATTTATTACAGCGCTATAAAGTTCTTCAATGGCTTACCGGTCTCATCACTATTCTACTACACTCTGCTTCTCTGTCTCCATCAGTGTCTTCTGCACACTTTTCTACGCTTTATGTCCTTCTCCATTTATGCATTGTATGCCATGTCCCTTTAATGCACCATTCCTCTGTTGTATTTCAGCTGCTGCACACTCCTCCTTCTATACTCTTGAAGCCCTCTCAACAACAACCACCGTCTCTTCTTTCTTCTGCCTTCTTATAGTCTCTGTGCACCTTCTGCATGTCCTGTGCACAATGCTTCTACATGCTCTTCATGTAGAGTGATCTACCTATTCTTCATGTAGAGTGATCTGCCTGTTCATCATTGCAACTCTTCATCTTCTCTGGCTCTTCAACCCATGTGCTCATCATCACTGGCTGTTATGTTGAGATTCCTTAGCCTCTCCAATAGTCGAGACTCTTTGTCTTCTCTTTCACAGTCGAGCTCATCCTCTCTATTGCAGTTACAGGCTTCAATGCTCATCCCTCTGTAAATTTCCTCCATGAATAGTCTTCATTCCACTGGAAGATTTCTGGAGACTCTTCAGCTCCTCTGGCAATCACATAGAAGTCTCTTCGAGTCCTCTGGAAGAAACCATCAGTGGTTTCTAGCAGTTACACTGTGAACCTCCAAAGACTGCTTCAACAGTTGAATCGCCACTGATTGATTAACTATGAAGAGAAACAGTAGCCCTTCAATAATATTTCTGAATAACCTACACCATTGGATCATAAATTATGGGTCTCACGCTTATTTCGCCATTTTGCAATTCAGCCTTTCGGGATCACCGTGGTGAATATTTTGTTACACTCCATGTCCCGATCCCCAAAACTCTGAAAAGGAGATTTTTTGCACTAGCTCCTTCCCCCATCTTCTGCTGATGTGACCAATGGTTGTGACTACAGCCTACACCAAAAGCRTATTTCGCACTTTCCCATTTTATAGATTCCGTGATGAGTCGTCTCGACTCTCCAAGTCACGAGCTCTGAAATAGAGCTTGGCTTCTATATCTCTGCTCTCTATCTCTTGACCATGTGACCACCATCRGTGTCCAAGTGCTTATCCATAAAGTGCTTTCACGATTTCACAATTCGGCATTTTAGCATCCTTGATGTGAGGATTTCTTTACGCTCCATTGCTCGATCCCTAAAACTCTAAAATGGGGCTTTCCTACTCGATCTCTTCTCTATAGCTCTTCGATCTCCAGATCAATGATCCATGATTCATGGTGATTTGATGGCTATCCTCTGCCTCAGAACTTCATCCTTTGGGACTTTGGGGGAGTGATGGATTTAAAAACTCCCAAAGCAAAAACTCTCAGAGAGAGGTCAGTCTTGAGTCACTCAATAACGTGTCGTGACCCGAGTGGCTGCCATGTGTCACTCAAAATTGTGATTTCCAATGGCCTGAAATGCCAAATCAACTTGACACTTATCGTTGTCTGATCGTTCCATGTGTCATAGTCTTCCACCTTTCCTTTCTGACGTGGTCTACCACATTCACCTCCTAGATCTGTGAGCCCAGATCACTTCACGATTTCGCACATCGCGATTTTGGAATTCTTGATGTGAAAGTTCTCGACACCTTCAAGTCCCAATCTGCAAAACTCCGAAATGGAGTCAGGTCCGCTTTTCATCTTTTCGCACTTCGGCACTTCGGGACTCCTGTGTTGAAGAGTCTCGATTCTTGACTCCTCCAACTCCCGGTATCCGAACCTCCGGTTGATGTGCCTATTTCAGGTTTTCAGGGTTTCTCATTTCACAATTCCAAGACTCCTGATGATGAAGGTTCTCGACTCTTCCAACTCCCAATATCCGAAACTATCCTCCTACTTTCGGGATTTCGGTGTTTCGCATTTCGCAATTTCGAGACTTCTGATGATGAAGAGTCTCGACTCTTCCAACACCCGGTATCCAAAACTGTCCTCCTGGTTTTGGGATTTCAGTGTTTCACATTTCGCGATTCTAGGAATCCTGATGATGAAGAGTCTCGACTCTTCCAACTCCCGGTATTCAAAACTATCCTCCTGCTTTTGGGATTTCGTAACCCCGCTTCACCTTGCTTGTTTAAGAACATGTAGGTTCTCCTGGATGCAACGTTGGTTGGACCTCAGGCTCATATCTGACATTCATTGAGAATTCTCAATGGGATCCATAGATCTCTGTCGCTTCTCCTCCCGGGCTTACGTTGTCCCTATTTTTCCATCGCTGCATACTCTGATATTTCCATCAATGACAAGCACACCTACTTGTAAACATGCCAACAATCTCCTCCTTTGGCATTGATGGAAACCCTGAACAGCTGCGCTAATCAGTTTGGACCTCCAACTGTAGCATCTGATCCAGACCATTCCCTTTCTCCCCCTTTGACATCAACATCAAAGAAAACACGCTCCCCTTGAGCATACTATGGCATACAAGTTGGAGTTGACTGCATCTTCACGAGTACACCCAATTTTCCATGTTTCATGCTTAAAGAAGGTTATAAGCGACAACATCCCAGTTCAAACTATATTGCCAGAACTTGATGAGGAAGGAAAAATCATATTAGAGCATGAAGCCATCACTAACACAAGAATTCGCCAGTTGAGGAATAGATCCATTTCAGAGTATCTCATTAAATGGAGGAAACTATCGGCTGAAGATTCCACTTGGGAAGATGAGTCCTTTATACAGAAGCATCCATAGTTACTCAAGCCTTGTGGAAAACACTTGTCTCAAGGGGAGGGGCATGTTAAGACCTAATATTGGCTCATTACCCCTTAATTGGGGCATATTATATTAGTAATGTTATTTTATTTATGTCGGCTTTAGGCCATTAGTTGTAATTATACCTCCTAGTCTCCTATATATACCAAGGAGAGATTTTCATTTTGAATCATTTGGTACTTGAATATTTGAGTGGGGTAAAAGGAGGTTGCCCCCTCGAAGAGGCTTATTATCTGAAATTATCTCTTTTTCAAGGCGTTGAGTAATTTTTATGAGGTATTTCTATGCTATATTGATATTTGGTTCTTAACAAGAAGGATGTCACAGGCTAGACATAAGACATAGTGCGGAAATTCCTGATTTTTGCAAGCTGTCCTAATCTTGGCTTGCAGAGTTTCCACAGGCTTTTCTATAGATAGGGTGAGGCGGCGTTTGAATACTAAGGAAAGGATGAAGTTCACAAAGGTTCTAGAAGGGAATGTTCTAGAATATGAGGTGGCATCCATATGGTTGGGATCCTACTGGCTTCTTTGATTTGGTGGGATTATACTAATCTCTTTAACCATCTCTCTTTCTCCTATATAATGATGTATTTCTCATGGAAAAGGTTAAGCAAGAGAAAGAAAGATCAAGGAATTTATGAAGGCACAGGCTGAGAATTGTGTGAAATATTCTATCTCTATTGATTCTTGAGGTCTTCATCTGTCCATCAAGTTATCGTGGATATTCTTCATGCAAGTTTGGAGCAAGTGTGTGTGTTGTGGCAAAGGGTCGTCGAAAGGGAACCTTGCAACATCAAGGTTGTTTGGTTGTATCTTCCACTTTTAGTTAATATAATATAGTGGCATGTTTCTTTCCCATAAAATCATTCTCATTTTATTACATGA
>JASDQU010103985.1:113960-140359 GCA_032191745.1 Picea mariana | reverse complement strand
AATTTTATCTGATGGTTACAGCCCTGGGAATTCCTTGCACTCTCCTTGGGTTCCCTTCCTCATCCAAGCAAGTAAATGTCTTGTATGACAGTCTAGGATAGCATGATGTTGGTCCAACCAATCCATCCCAATTAGACAGTCATAGGAACCTAAAGGTAAGATGTTCAAATCTGCCTCGATGTTCAGTCCATTCATGTTCATAAGACATGACTTAACCATCTCATTAACTTTTCTTTTGGCTTTGGTATCCAGCCGCACCAACCAAGATTTTCCATGCTTGCTTCCTGGAAATTGCAAACTTTCCACCATCTTAGGATATATATATGTAACTATGACTAGTTCCTGAATCAATTAAAATAGAAATGGTTTGGTTTTTTATCATACCTTCCACTTCAATCATATGTGATTGATACTATGCTTTCTTGTTGTTCATAGATGCATAGATCCTTGGTACATTTCTGCCCATGTCCTCCACTGTTTCAACTTGTTTTGCATTGTGAATAGTCCTGACCTTTTCACCTCTGTGAGGACAATCTCTAAACACATGATCTCCTTTACAACCCCAAAATTGAATAGATGATTTCCTTGGCCTTTGACCCCCTGACTCAATCATGCTGGGTTCTCTAAAATTTTGTTGCCCCTGAGGATTTTTTCTGAAGAATGGTGGCTTAATTCCCTTCTTCCTCTGTTCCATATTGAATTTCTTTTTGTCTTCCCAAGATTTTTTGAAAGTTGGCCTTGATAATTGCTGATCATATAGGAATTTAGCTCGCCTTATGGTCTCCTCTAATGTCTTGGGATCATCATATTGTATTTTTTCACTAATGAACGATGGAAATCCACTCAAATACCTTTCAATCTTAACTGTCTCATCCTTGATGAAAGAGACATATTTCAGTAGTTCTAAAAAACTTATCTCATATTCATCTATGTTCATACTCCCAAGCTTGAGTTCAAAGAACTCTTTCATTTTCTTGTCATAGTATCTCTTAGTCAAGTATTTCTTCTCAAAATACCTTTTGAATTACCTCCAAGTAACAATTTTCTCTTTAATGTGATGCACTTGCACAAGCTGATCCCACCACATGGATGCCCTTCCCTTGAGTTGATAGATGGAAATTATACCTTATGCATGAGAAGAATAATTATGAAATTGAAAATACTTTGTCATGCCCAACAACCATGTTTCTGCATCCTCATCCTTCTTGTGCTCACCATCCAATGTAGGAGGTTTGAATTTGTTCATTTCTCCTCACAGTTCATCCACCCCAGAAATCTTATGCTTCTTGACAGGGGATGGACTTGATTTGTTGTGTGCTCTCTTATTGGAATTCCTCAGGGAGTGGTGGTGATGTGTACTAACACTTTTTGTTCTTCTTTTCTCATCAGGAGACTTGTGACTTCCTGATTTTCTTGAGCCACTCTCCTTATCCATTTTATTTTCTATTATGTTCAATCACTGCATTAACTTCATGTTGAAGTCATATTTCTTCTCCTTGGCTCTCATAATAATTTCATTATCATATTTATGGCTTTGGACATCCTTCTACAATTTTTTAATGGTCTCTACCATATTCATGTTTTCATCTCCTCTTTTTCCATGTCCATTGGAGTTTGTTCCTTCAATGCCCAAATGGACATCCATCCCTTTGATTTCATCTTCTTGGATGTAATTCCCCTGTGCCTCTTCCATTCCTATGGAATATTTTTTGATCCTGATCTAATCTAGTTGTTGTTAACTCTGCAAAATGTGCAGCCAACAAAACTTTGTCAGACTAACTATTTCAACAATTTCATGAAAATATGAACCATTATGGTTCAATAAAATATCATAAATCTTTCTTCTGATTTATTGGAAAATTGAATGCCCAGATCAATGTTGTGGGTGGATAAATTATATTCTACTATCTGATACCTTTCTAACGCCTTCCCCCATGCTCAATTTCGAGTCTTGAGCAAAATGTTATGGTTATTTGAAATTTTCCCATTAATGTTTCTGTTCRWTTTTCAACTTGGCGCAACTCTGCACTGTAATTATGCATTTTTGAATCTACTCGATTGGATTTTTCATAGGATATCAATTGGGTTTCTTCATATACATATTATGGACACTCTGTCCAATTTTCTCCTTTTTCTGGGTTCTTGGATGATAGTTACAACCTGCTGAAGTTCGGGACCAATTCGTGTTTTTGGTTTGGAGTGCTACAAGTGCCTTATTTTCCATATTAAACATTTTTAACATGCCCAAAAATTTAATTGAGATCTGGGAATGGATTATATGGTTCAATATGTTTCCATTGACTTCTCCCGTGCCTCAATATGATTCTGGAGAAAAAATTTATGGCTCTTTGAAGCTAGTTGGGTCTTAAAATTTACCCTCCACTGTTTGTGTTGTAACTTTCTCATAAAAGATCTGTTTGATGAATGATTTACACCATTAGAAATATATCTCCGAGATATTTTATTTTATCTGCAGACACAAAATGTGCACTTTGTTCTCATGGTTTTAGAGTACCTAAAAACTCTCTTAAGGAACTCAAAAACGCGCTGCAAAAATATGACATTCAAATCATCGAAAATCATTGGTTTTCTGTTGTTGTTCACCCTCGAAACGACTTCACATGCATAAATTTCAATCTGTACACCCATATATAACATGCACAACAAAACCACAACGTAAATCGTGCTTTGCGTACCTATAACCATTGTGCATCACTTCTCTGTCGCGCCAATAACTAGCGCACACTACTTTTGTGTTGCGCGCCACTATCCACCACGCACAGTTTTGGTTCTTGCACTATTACTTGCTGCGTGCAGTTTTTTTTTGTATCACGCGTTGATATTCCGCATGCATTTCACTCTACGCGTTGCACCATTCCAGAGTTTGGTACGCCCTGACTGCGCACCAAAAATCTGCGTGCACCACTAACTAAACTATCATGTGACAATATATACCCACATTGTGCGCGCACCAACAAAGTTTCTCTGCACTCTGCCAATACTACGCACACCACGCGCATCATTACTATGTGTGTGCACACTGCACATGCCATTATTATGTGTGTGCACGCTGCGCACACCTTATTATGTGTATGCACACTGCGCAATGCTATATTTAGCGTGCACACATGCACACCAAAATTTTTCCGCGCGACGTCAAAATTTAGTGCGCGCACCCGCTCACTAACATTTTTCCGCACAGTGCCAAAATTTAGTGCACACACCACACACTAACAGTTTTCCATGCAACACCAATTTTTTACATATCACGAGCTTTTTACTGCGCAACATGCCTTTTTAGTGCACCCACCTACACACATTCATTTTTATGCGCATCAATTCCTCATGAATTCCGCTGCAGAAATTGGGGATTTTTACTAACCTTTTCCCCCAATTTACCATAGACATTCTACAACCATGAAATTCATTGAATTTCACTCCGAGAACACCAATTCAACCTATGCAACAACAATTCGTCATGGGTTGACATTTCTGGAACGAATTTACCCAAAATCAATTCATGAATTGAGAATTTTAATTACAAAATTATCTCCATATGTTATGAATTCACTATAACTTTAAATTCGACCAATTTCAAGTTTGAATTTGCTAGAATATATATTAACTCAAGAATATCTCAACACTTGGCTGAATTTCTCGATTTTCCCATGAATCTAACAACAGAAATTGGGGATTTTTTCTAATTCCGCACAATTTTTGTTACTTTTTACCATGGACGTGTAAATGTGTTGAACCTGCATAGAATAGATCTAGCTAAACAATAATACACACATTTGTAGAGAGAATTGGAAAAAGAAGGAGAGAAAGAATGGAAGAATTCTCATTAACCATTGTGAATAATGAATAATTTACACATGATATACTCTGTATAACTCAATGAGTTCGACTTGAGGTGAACCAAGTCACCATAGTGGTGGTCTAGAGTGATCAGGACACACACCGGCAATTACAGGAGTGACCTGCCACCTATTCTAGTCTTTTAGGCAGTTATGGGAGTGAATTGCCACCTAGTTGAGTTAACTAGTCAACTAGTCTTCAGTTAACTAACTGAACATAGAGTAGTGAGGAGTTAACTGAGGGAATAAAGGCTAATGCACCACTCTAGTGATGATACCAAGGAAAGGTCGAATTAGCATGGTGATGATCCCAATGCAATATCTAAACTCAACTCAACTAGTCAAACTGAAGTGTGAACTGAAAGAGAATATTCTCCAAGTGGAATATTCTATCCTAAAATATAGGAGACTGGATAATGACTAATTATGAATAATAAACAAATAAAAACCTTAGGAAAAATAAATCCTAGGTGTGTGTGAAGTAACAAGTAACTCCAACACCCCCCCTGAACATCACTATGGTGAAATTAAAGATTGGGTCCCGACAACGAGGCCATGTTAGGTACCCAAGTACAAAAGATACACTGAAAATAAGTGATGAAAGAGGGAAAACCCCCCCTCAAGGTACAATGTATGTAAAAATAAGAACTACAGTTGCTAGGCAACTGTGTCCTTCACTCCAAGACGACTTTGCAAAGAATGGAATTTTTGCTCAGTAAAGGTCTTGGTGAAAATGTCTATTGTTTGTTCTGCTGAAGGACAGAACTGTAAGTCGATGATCCCCTCATGTACTAAGTCCCATATTTATTGCATGTGGATCTCAATGTGCTTCGTTCGCTTCCTCTGAACTAGATATCTGTAGAACTTCAGAGTGCTTTGTTTGTCACACCATATGATGATCAACCGATGAAATAGAATGCCCAACTCAACGAGAAAATGTTGTAGCCACATAGCTTGAATGGTTATGTTAACTACCCCTCTATACTCTACCTCGGCTGAAGATAAAGAAATGGAAGCTTGCTTCTTTCTCGACCAATAGATAGGCCCAAAACCAATACTAAGTGAGTAACCATATGTGGACTTGCGATCAATGCTATCGCCAACCAAGTCGGAATCAGTAAACCCAATGAGATCTAATGTAGAGTCTGTTGCATAATGAATCCCAAAGGTGATGGTGCCCTATACGTATCAAAGGATACACTTTGCAGATTTCCAATGAAGCTCATGTGGCTCCTGCATGAACCTGGAAACTGTGCCAACTGCATATGAGAGGTCTGGTCTAGAGTGTGTGAGATACAACAAGATTCCCACTAGTTATCTGTATAGTGTGTTTTCAACCAGTGGAGTCTCCCCACCATCCTCAAGTTTGACTCTTGATAGGAAAGGAGTCGAAGTAGACTTGTAGTCTGTCATGTGAAATCTCTCTAGGAGATCTCGTGCATACTTGTCTTGAGACAGTTTGATGCTTGATGCATCCTGACTGATCTCAAGTCTAAGGAAGAACTGTAGCAGACCCATGTCCATCATCAAAAATATTTCATGAAGAATCCTCTTGACTGCATCAATCGCTAAAGTCGAGCAACCCGTGATCAACAAATCATCGACATACAGAACTAAAAGTAGAAGTGAATCAGTCATCCCGAGCATGTAGACATTCAGGTCTGATTTACAACGTAAAAAGTTTTGTGACAACAGGTAGGAGTCCATATTGGCATACCATGCCCTCAGAGCCTGTTTGAGGCCATAAAGTGACTTCTTTAGTCAACAAACCAAACATGAGTCCTACATAAATCCCTAGGGCTGCTCCATGTATATCTCCTTAGAGAGATCACCATGAAGAAATGCATTCTTCACGGCCATCTGATGGAATTCCCATCCCTTGGCTGCTGCAATGGCAAGTTCCAATCGTATGGAATCCATCTTCACTATTGGAGCGAAGGTCTCATCATAACCAATACCATGAACCTACTGAAAGCCTTTGGCGACAATCCTCGATTTGTATCTGTTGATATTTCCATCCGTTGTGCTCTTGGTCCTGTGGACCTATCTACATCTGACAAGTTTCCTCCCAGAAGGAAGGGGAACCAGATCCCAAGTCTGTTTCTCGAGGAGGGAGTTGTACTCCTCCTACATGGGGGATTCCCAAAAGGGATTTCCAACAACCTCACCATAATACTGTGGATCTAAAGACTAAACCAAGAAAATATGTCTCGAAGGCAATGGTTCATTGGAAGTGAGTGTAACAGGAGGCTCCTCGAAATCAAATCGAGTCCTCCTAGTATCGGTTGAATCACCAACGATATCCCCTACATCCTGAAGAGTAGTCTGTGCCCACTTGGGCCTCTGCTCTGGCTCTGCAACTACATCTGGATGCTCTAACTCTGCATGTGAATCTGAATCTGAATCCTTTGAGTCCTATGAATCATAACTCTCGACTGAAGAAGAGTCGTCATGTGCATGCTCATCATCTTGGACAGGTGGAAGAGTAAAGGTGTTTGCGTGCGGCTGTTGAGGTACGTGCAAGACCCTTTCCTTGAATTGGACACTACGCTTAATGATGAGCTGGTCCAAGGAAAGATCAATAAGCCGATATCCCTTCACACCAATAGGGTATCCAAAAAAAATGCACTCAGTGCTCTATGGATCAAGTGGCTTCCTCTTTTCAGAGGGAATCCCGGCCCATGCACATGAACCAAAAATACAAAAGTGGGTCACTTCCGATTTGAGGCCATTTCAAGCCTCGTAGGGGGTCTTGTCCTTGAAAAATCTATGAGGAGATCTATTTTGGATGTATGTTGCACAGTTAAGTGCTTCATCCCATAGTCTCTGTGGTAGTGACTTTGCATGCAACATGCAAGATGTCGTCTCCTTTAGAGATCGGTTTTTCTGCTCAGCAACTCTGTTTTGCTGTGGAGCGTAGGGAACTATATGCTGCAACTGAATCCCTGCCTCATGGGAAATATTGTGGATCTCATAATTCACATACTCTCCCCCATTATCGGTTTGAAGGAATTTGATCTTCTTTTCGGACTGTGTCTCAACCAAGGCTTTGAAATCTTTGAGGTGTTGAAAGACCTCGGATTTTTTCCTGAGAAAGTAGATCCAACTAAAACATGAGAAATCATCAACAAAAATGAGAGAAAACCTCTCTTTTCTGATGGATGAATGCAGAAAAGGACCCATAAGGTCACTATGGATCAGATCTAAAGGTGTGGAAGCTCGCTGAGACTTTCCTATGTCGAATTTCTCTTGAGGGTGTTTTTCGAGAAAACATCCCTCCCATACTCCCTTGGAGAAATGGATATTTGGTAGACCATCAACTAATTTTTTATTGCTAAACTATTGCATGCATATGAAATTCAAATGTCCAAACCTTTCATGCCATATCCTACTACTTTCATCAGCATGAGTAAGGAGTAAAGCAGAATCAGGTTCAATGAATTCATAAAATGTATACAATCTAGACTGATGATTTACCTCACCGGTAGAAACCCTGGAGTTGGTTTGCATGTCATATATGTCCATGGAACTTGGTGTGAAGATGAATTTCTTTCTGGTGCTGAAATTCATCATCTGATACACAAAGAGAAGGTTGAAAAAAATATTGGGAACATGCAACACGTTCTCGAAACTTCCGTTGGTGAGTTCAATCCTTCATTTGCTGGTGACTTCAATAGAAGAGTTGTCCCCCATCGGAATAGGAGGACCTTTGCATGCATCCAATGAATAATAGACTGCTTCTGAGGCAACCATCTGATGTGATGCTCCTGAATATACGATCCGAGCATTGGGAGAGGAGTTGATGGAAATCAAGGCATGGCTAGAATTTCCTTTCTTGGAATTTGGATCTTCTGGCTTCTTCTTCTTTGCACCCTCAGGGATGCGATCTCCAAGGTTGTTTTGCTGAAGTATCTGAGACATCATGTATATTTGTTTTTGCATGCATGCAGATTCCAAATGGAATCCTTTGTGACAGTATGTGCATTTCTCTCCTTTTCTTCCCTTTTCTCCTTTGGATCCAGAGGCATCGGTGAAGGGTTTTGTGTACCCTTCCTTCTTCGTATGTGCATGAGATTTTCACTTATCTTTATATTTATATTTCTGATATTTGTGGCTACCATCATGCATAGTAAGTGCAGGCTCACTTGGGCCTTTGATTGCACCCATGTTGATGAGCTTGGTTTGCTCTTGTGTCAAGGATTCGATAAATTCCTCAAGAGAAGGCATATTCCAGGTGGCTCCAGAGGTGAATCTGACAATATGGAATGTATATACGAATACATAAAATTCAAGACCAAGATTGGAGAGAATGGTGAGAACCATTTGTTTCTCCTCCTTTGATTTATCAACCCCACAAGCTTTGAGTTGCGATAGTAAATCCTTGAATTTTGTAAAGAAATCTTGGATATTCTCAAATATTTTTGGATCCAATGTGGGAAGCTCCACCTCCATCATGTGTCCCCTCATATCATCCTATTTTCCAAAGAGCCCTTCCAATATGGTCCAGGCTTCATTGGGAGTCTTATAGGAAGATATATGAAAAAGGAGATCGGGAGAAATAAGACTGCAAATTGTTTCGAGTGCCTCATCCATGCGATTTAAGTACTTGGATTTTTCTATGGATGATGTCAGTTATGTATATGTATTCATGTTTAACCCATACAACTCTCTGGATTATAAATGTATGGCTATTTTCTCCTTCCATGCAAAATAGTTGTAAGGTGTAAGAATGAATTCTTTTTGGAATTCCATCTTTTCGCTGTCTTCAATCTTTTGTACCTGCAAACAATTTTGGTGTAGATTTTGCTTAGCAATCCGTTGGCTCTGATACCATGTAAATGTGTTGAAATTGCACAGAATATATCTATCTAAACAATAATACACACATTTGCAGAGGGAATTGGAAAAAGAAGAAGAAGGAGAGAAAGAATGGAAGAATTCTCATTAACCGTTGCGAATAATGAATAATTTACACATGATATACTCTGTATAACTCAATGAGTTCGACTTGAGGTGAACCAAGTCACCATAGTGGCGGTATAGAGTGATATGGACACACACCTCTAGTTACTGGAGTGAACTGCCACCTATTCTAGTCTCTCATGCAGTTACGTGAGTGAACTACCACCTAATTGAGTTAACTAGTTAACTAGTCTTTAGTTAATTGACTGAACATAGAGTAGTGAGGAGTTAACTGAGGGAATCAAGGATAATGCACCACTCTAGTGATGATACCAAGGCAAGGTCAAATTATCATGGTGATGATCCCAATGTTTCATGGTCATGATCCCAATGCAACATCTAAACTCAACTCAACTAGTCAAACTGAAGTGTGAAATGAAAGAGAATATTCTCCAAGTGGAATATTATCTCCTAAAATATAGGATACTAGATAATGACTAATTATGACTAATAAAAAAATAAAAACCTTAGGAAAAATAAATCCTAGGTGTGTGTGAAGTAACAAGTAACTCCAACAGGACGTTCTGCAACTCAGAATTTGGCCACTTCAAAATCAATCCTCTGTAAAATTTCGCTTCAACTCAACTTGCTTGGCCCATCCAGGCTCAGTGTTGAAAACTGAAGCTCTGATACCATATTGTAACATCCTCGACCACCCATGTCGGGCCATGCTACATGAGAGAGCACGTTTGTTCTCTCTACAGAACATACTGTAACATACCCAACACCCAATTAAGCTATGCCACACAAATATTTCGCACTGCATGCAATTAAAATATATATACACACAAATCTCTTTCAGAAACATATATATAAAATGTAAACATACAAATACATTTTCAAATGCAAAAATTCACATGGAAATAATAGTAAATGTATACATGCAACATATGCAGGAAATACCCATAAATATTCAGACACATATAACCACTCATAAGATAAACCAATAAAAACGCACATGTAAATGACAATGCAACATGTAAATTTATCACACTGTTGACATTTATCTTGGTAATAATATCATCAACTGTGTGCAGACCTTCCACGAACCTCCCAACCTTATACCACATTGTTCATCACTCTCAAAAGTGAGTCACCCTCGAGCTAGGACTAAACTCCACCTGGGTAAAAGGATTCCTAACTAGGCTAATGGTTCACAAACAATAGGAAATACTTTGTCACATGTGCCAACTCAAACTAACAGCCTACAATCCCTCATTCCCCACATGCCTATCCCACCTAGGAAGTGTTCCCTTTCTCTGCTCAACAGTCCTTTGGCTGCCCCACTTCCTTTCTAGGCTTCAGCAAAAGGCCGAACATGAAGTCTCAAAGACTTGTAGTTGTAGTTTAGAACCTTCAGGAAATCAATTCCCAACAATTATCTCACCCAGAGAATTTCTCATGATCCTAAAAACCTGCCTCTTCAATATCCCACGAGCCTGAAAACCCACTTCTTCAATCCATCTCCCAAGATAGCCAGATACACAAACATAATGGCTATGGATAAAGGTTCAAGTATAGTCATGAAGATACAAAGAATAGCTAAATGGGTGTGTGAATGATCATGTATGAATGACTGGATGACTTAATGATGGATGGAAGAATGATGGAAAATTAACTAAGTCCAAACTATCTGTATGCATGTCCCCAACTTGACACTTGTCATGTTGGGAGCTACTTTGGCCCACTTGTCCCCAACTTTAGAACTTAGGGTAAAATAATTATCCATACTTTATGATTTAAGAAATATTAATATAATATTCCTTTTTGGCTTAATCTCCCTATCTTATCCCCTTTTCCTTAACTTTTATCCCCCTCCCTTTCCCTAACTAGTGGAGCCATACTCTTTCATCATGGTTAGTCTGTGCACAATGATGTATTTTATATTAATGCTAAGAAATATACAAAAATAGGCACACTGATCTTTAGCATCTAGGCTCTCCAGCCTAATCATCACAAAATGGGATCACTAGCCTATAAAACATAACATCTACACAAAGGCTCGCAGGCCTCAATATCGTGCATGCTTAAGATGTTGTGCGTGGTATCTTGGAATGTGCACACTTCATCATTTTACTCTGCAGTACATGCACGCACTATGCCATGAAAGGTGCATACAAAAAATGATATCAACAGCTCACCATCTTAAGTAAATTTTCATTTTACATTTACAATGGGGTTCGGCTTAGGGATATTACACCTTCCACCCCCAAATTGATGGCTAGAAAAAGGTCGTCAACAAAATGATTGTGCATATCTTGCACATGTAAAACTACAAACATCTAGGCACATGGGATGAGATTCTCCGCTATGTTCAACATAGCTACAAAATAATCCCTCCATAGCTTGACTAGCCACGGTCGCTTTCAGGTGAGGTTGGGATTTCAACCATTGGGTCCCATTGATGTTGCACTACCCCTTGCATCCACACAAGAAGAATAATACCATGCTCAATATGAGGACAACAAAGCCACCAAGTTTATTGAACGAATTCAACACATCCAACAACAAGTCCATGATATTTTACAAAAATCCAATTCTAAGTGCAAACAATGCCATGATCAACACCAGGTGCCACACAATTTTTAGGTGGGAGACAAGGTCTGGTTGCATTTGCAAAAATGGCACCTTACAAGACCCCATCGAAATCTTCATTCACTTTTCTATGAACCTTACACCATCACCAAGGCTATGGGTGACAATGATTTTCAGATAAGTATTCCCCCCTTCCTTGGCATGCACCCCATGTTCAATGTGCACCTTCTTTGACCATACTTCCCACCATTATTGGACACATTAGATATCAAAAAGTAGTTGACACCGACATAACTCAACCCCGATGTTGGGCTCTAAATATGTCTAAAAAAAACCTTAGTTTAACATTAATTTATCAACCCGAGGATTCGTATTTTTTTCAAGAATATCAGCAAAATCTATGCAGATATCTTGTAGAGGCTAAAATCGTGTAGTTAAAGAAAACGTGAGTTTATCCACAATCAAGTTCCTCAAATTTTCATTAAAGATTCTAAGACTAAGATCTTACTTAACAGAATTGAAATCTGATTACTAACATGTTGTGAATGAAAATGAACTAACTAATATGTTGAATTTATTTAACTAAGAAGCAATAATTGAATCTAAGTAAAGACTTGCAAAATTAACTATTAACTATGAATCGAATTGTTGGAAAGGAAATAGCGAATTACTCTATCTTATGGAAAGAAACAACAATTGTAATCTAATCAAAAGGGACAACAAATATAACTTAACGGAAAGGAACAACAATTGTAACTTTAACTGAAAGGAATGACAATTGTAACTTAATTGAAAGGAACAACAAATGCGAATCTAAGTAAAAGTAACATCGCGTATGAAAATGTGAGGAACTGTCAAGCAACAAACTACAGTAATGGAAGTTGGAACAACAATCATTAACACTCCAAAGAAATGTCTATCTTATGTACTCAAACAACATAAAATCATTAACACACTTATGCATTTGTCTTAACTATTGCAAAAGATAATTGAATCATAAAACAGAAAGAAAACTGATACAATTACAACTTGAGATAGTAGCTCCTTTAGACTGGGCCCTTGCTCCTCAAAATCACTTCTACTAGAAACTCAGTATGTAGAAATGGTGAAAACAATCAAATCTTTTATTGATTTCATAGCTGGTACAACATTCACAAAAACTTCTTGCGCATAGTACTTCTGAGTTCTGAATACTTGAACACAATTCTTAGATTGTCTTTTCAGGATCCATTATCCTCTATATATACAATAATCTAAGTAAATCAAGCCATCCTCAGGATTGATTTACTATTATAAAGTTACAATATAGAAAATCAATCATCTTTAAAACTGATTTGCACCAAAATTCCTCAACCTCAAGTAGCTCACGCATCTTTCAAGATCTCCTTTGCTATTTTATCCAATCCTGTAACAGAATCAAACAATTCCAATCGTATTTTAGAATCTATTCGATATAACTTCAATAATATCACTAGAAGACATATTAATCATTTTCTATCCTATTTATCTCTAATTAACAGAAAAGTTAATCAATATTATCTCATGAACTGTGGGAATAAGGAGGATATTTGTACCTTTTTCACAACCCAACATACCCCCCATCTTACCTTCTTGCATGCCCTCATGCAAGCTGAGATCTTACATGTAAAGTAGTGATGTTGTAAGGAGGGAAAGTTGGTTCGCCATGTCTCCTGAACCCATTACTTCTTTTGAGCTCTACAAAAGAAGCATCCTCCCTCTTCTTATTACTTTGATAATAATTCTGGTAACTTTCTTGAGGAAACCAAATGATAGGGGGATTATACCTGCACACAATCCAATTAGGTCCTTCCTCCTAAAGTAGTCTAGAATACCTTTCCACTATGAAGGTAGCTGCAAAGAAATTCCTATACCCAAAGGGTTCCCTACTTTTGACTTCATTTGAGGATGCATACCATATCATCTTAGAAGAAGCAAGGGCTTCTTCTTTGAGTTCTCTAAAATATATGATGCCTGAACGAATAACCTATCGATGGATGGGGGCTAGAGATTCTATGACCCCCTCCCTTTTCATAAAGGTCCTATGTCGCATAATGGTTGTAAAGGACTTTAGGGGATCTCATCTGATCTAGAGATCTAACCCAGTTTTCCTCTTTATAAAATTCTTGTGGGATTTTCCCCATCTGACTTGGTTCTTAGTGAAGGACAGGAATGCCTGGAACTGAATGTCTCCAATAAAGGGACCAGGTTTATTTTTCATTTCATCTTCCAAAATGAATTTATGGAAGTATAATTCACATAGAAAGTATTGTACCTTCTCTTCATGCTCTCTAAAACATGAAATGAACTTAGGGACAGTGGAAAAAGTAATTGGCTTACCTTCTCTGATGGATTTTACCCTTAACAACAGGTAAGGTTCTAGCAAGAATAGGGTATAATTGGTGGCAGGGGCTCTACAGTTGATTGCATCAGAGTAAACATCATAAATATCCTTCATTTTCTCCAAAGAGTTTTCAAATTGGCTTTGTATTTTCTTCACCTTCCTTTGGGTTCTGGTGAGCTCAGCATATGTTTCAGTTTTTGTTGTTGACATAACCTTCAGTTGTTTAACAAACTTTTGATGTTCAACCATAGTGATCATCTCATATATGGATTGAGTCAATGCTTGTTGTGCTTGTACTAGTTCTTCCTTTAGCCTACCAATAATAACATCCTATTCCCAAGACTGAGATGCTTTATATTCTTCCATAGAGCCCATCTCATCTCTAGATTGAGTTAATTCTTGTTGGCCTTTTATAAGATCTTCTTCCAGTCTATCAATGATAGCACTCTGTTCCTAAGATTGAGATGCTTGATGTTCTGCCATAGTCATCGATTCATTTCTGTTTTGAATCAAGCTTTGTTGGGACTGCATCAATTATTCCTTTAATATCCTAATGGTGGCATCCTGATCAAGGGATTGAGCTATTTCCTCTGAGACTAGGGTATTTTTCTGCACCTCATCATCAACTGTTTCTAAAGGAATTACTTCCTCATTTTGTGCTATTGCATCCTCTACTATTATTTCTTCAGGGTTTGTCTGTGTTCCCACAGAGTTTGTAGTGACTGTTCATTTAGGAAGAGGGTTTCTTCCTTGCACTCTGGGTCTTTTGACTTTCTTTATTTTGTGGGCCTTATCTACTTGTTCTAGCTACTTTCTTAATTATTTAATAATTTCTCTAAGTTTTCCAACCTTCTTCTTTAATGCTTCAACTTTTTTAGCCATTTTCTTTAACATTTTGTTCTCCTTTTTCGGTTTTCTAATTCTCTTATGGTTTTTTCCTACTTTTTGTTTGTGAGAGGTCTCAAAATATTCTTCATTCTAATCAACAGATGGATGTTCCTTTGTTCCTTCCAAGTAATTTGTCTGTTCAAGAGGGTTTCTTGCCTCAGGATGAGGTTCTTCCTATGTTGTGGCCTCTGGGAATGACATTTCAATATCAGGGAAATTTTCTATAGGTTTTGAAGAAGAGGCTCGTTCTTGGTATTCTTCTGGTTTATCTCTATCAATTGAGGCCCCTAATCTCCCTAAAACCTGATCTATTTCTACCTCATAGATTTTCAAAAAATGTTCTGTCAGGTGCTCCAATGCTGGCTCGGTGTCTTCTTGACTGTTTCCTTGTGAGGTTTGTTCTGTGTGCTCAATTTCCTAAACATTTTCATGTAAGGACTTCTCTGTGATGTCTTAAATTTATTTAGGTTGTTTTTTTGTGTCCTGGATCTCTTCAGGGTTTCTTGACCATCTTCTTCTCCTCTTTCTCTCAATGGGGGATTTAGGAGCAGTCGTTGTTCTTTTTCTCTTTCTCGTTAGTGCCTCTGTTTGTGAGGTCTGAACCTCTGTTTGTGGGTTCTGATCTTCTATAGTTTGGATGGGGTCTGCCTCAACTTCGTGTTGAGGAGGTGGAACTTCTATTTGGGTAGTGGTCTCCCCTTCATGTATCTCTTCAATTTCCTATGGTGGGTCTTCATGGTCTAATTCAGGTTGTTCTAGTTGTAGAGGTATATTGGCCTGAATAAGATCACCCTAGGTTAATTGAGTTTGGCTCAGAGCCTTATTTACTATCAGTTTAACTAATCCATGGTGGTTGATGATAGTAACAAGATCCTTGGATTTTTGTGTTCTTAAAGCAACCTCATGTAACATGGAATTAGAAAAAAAGGTAGATTGATTACTAACCTTTGTTTGAGTGCCGCTAGCATTTTGAGGTGGTGTGGTCGAATTACATCATATCATACAGCACATGTGATGTACCTTTGAATTACCTCTCCCAGTTCTTTCCATGGTTCCCTGAGGGTGCTGGGGTTAAGTCCCTTTCCCTTTTTATCGAATTCCTCTCCAGGGTCTACAAAGGATTCTACAGCTTCTTTGAGCATTGTATATCTTCCTGTCCATTGAATGTCTGAGTTAGGGAGACTTGTAACCTCTGCTATGATTTATGGAGTAACTAGAATTTGTATATCTCGAACCATGGAGATTTCTCCTTGAAAATTTTGAAAGAATTCAAGTGTGATGTTCGTATCATATCCTTGCAACCGATTGAAGTACTTCGTCCACCCCAGATGGTGTAGAATTCCTCTAGCATTATCAATTACCTGTAGAAATGTTGGTTCCCTATGCACACTTCGACCACCCATCGTTTTGTAAGAAAATGAGAATGACTATTTTTCCTGGTTGCAGACTTGGTTAGACCAACTTGGAGGAAATATTACCAAAAATATAAAATATCAGAGAACGACAAGTGTATAAAAATTTGGGTTGTCCATTTATTACAATTATCACAATCTTATTGAAAAACGTGTTGAACATCCACTCCCCTCATTATTGTAGAGGTCGACCTCGACCGTTAATCGTAGGCAAAAGTAATGAGTGTAGGTATTTCCGGTGAGAGGTAATAATTTCACTGCCACCGCTGATGGGGACCAATCATGTATAATTTTCAAAAAGCATATTAACAGTAATCATTAAACGATAGTCCTCTTTCGTGGGAAATTTAAATTTATTATACCTATACTCAAAAAACATTTTAAGGATAAATAAGCTGAATAAATTAAATCTGTTCATTTAAAAATATTTGACATATCATAATGTTGTTACTTTTCCCGTGTTTATTGAATATAGCTGAAATGATAGCCCCGTTATTTGAGTAAAGGAAATATAGAGACACACGTAAACTTGGTTTTTTTTAAGGTAAACTTCCATACCACAAGCAGAGCCACTGCTGCAAGCAGGCATCCATAACCTCGACAGGGTTTCCTTTTAACCCATAGATTAGCCTGTATCCTTAATAAATATTTGAATTGTCTGTTCCCAAAGAGACCACTATCCTGGTTTGGTAGCCAGATGATGATAATTCCATTCACTAGATAGTAACTTAAGTGAACAAGCCAACTCATGATGAGACCCCTTGTCCTTTGAAAAAAATGTCAAAGGCCATTGCCCTAGTGTGGTAGCCATAGTGGGAATGTCACTTACATTATTATTCTATGATTGTGGTAGTTTGGCTCATGATGAGACCCCCTATTCTCTGTGGGAGAAGTTTTATGACTTATATTTATTTGTTTTTATATTTTTTCTTTTCTCATCATTCATTTTTTTTTTAGGGCTCTATTAAGGGAGGCTCATCTACTCCTTAAGGGTAAGGGATGGCATAAAAAAGTGTAAGGATGCCAAGTAAAAGTGTGCTTAAGACTCCTTGTTATAATATGAGGGCGGATTATCATTCAAGTATATTTGTATGTATATATGGAAAGGAAATGAATTATGGTGGTTACTGGTTATGAACAAGTTTTAAGATATTTCGAAGAAATTAATCAAAAAAAAAATTGATAAGGTATGAGAGATAGTCCAAAAAATAATGACAGATCGTTGCAATGATAATTATAAATAATGCTAGTGAAAATTATTTAGTGAAAGTCATACCCCAAAGGAATGGCTAGCGTTTTAACAAAAATGGAGGAAAGGAACAACAATAAGGAAGAACGCAGAAGGAACAACAACTTTTCCTTTCAAATGAATAGCAAATTATCAAAGGAACAACAATCACGCGAAGGGAATGACAGTTGTTCCTTTCAAATGAACAACAATGATATTCAAAGGAATAGAAATCATATGAAAGGAACGACAGTTGTTCTGTTCAAATGAATAGCAACAATACTCAAAGGAACAACAATCGTGTGAAAAGAAAGAAAGTTGTTCCGTTCAAATGAACAACAACAATACTCAAAGTAACAACAATCACATGAAGGGAACAACATCTGTTAATTTTTAACCATCTGAATAGGTAATTTTGGAAACTTCCCATGGAAATATATTTTTGTTGAATCTAAGGCTGATTAGTCATCAACTAAATTCATTCAATTATTATGGGTCAGTTTATTTCAAAATCGAGTATTGGATGGTTTGTTGATGTCATGAGTTCATTATAGTTGCCCGATTACTACTACAGAGCATGACATGTTCATTTTTCTATGAAATATAGGGTCTGCGTGATAAGATAAAGCAAGAGTGCGGAACAAAAAAGAGTCCTAATTTTGTTATCCTCCCTAGTTCTTATTTACTCAAGTGACTTTCATAAAATGAAAAAGAAAGAAAAACTAATAACTCAATTAGATCTACAAAAAAAAACTATATACAATATGTACAGTGTAACAAAATTCATCATTTATGGAGTTGGAGTGGTTGGGTTACCTTCCCATCCATCCAAAATCTGAACAATAGGGTCCTTACTTACTTCCTGGTAGAAATGTTCTTTTGAAGGCGGTTGATCGTAAAGTTGTAGCCGGTGTCCATTAACCAGAAATGGAGATCCAGACCCATCGATGGTGCTTAAAGTGACCATGCCATTATCATGGACTTCATCAATTTCATATGGTCCCAGCAACCATGTCTGTAATTTTCTCGGAAAATCTTGAAATCCAGAGTCATAGAGAAGCGCCCAATCACCTTTCTTGAATGATTTCTTCTTGATATGCTTGTCATGTCAGGTCGCTCTCTGTTGTTGAATAACCATTATGTGCTCTACAATAGACATGAATGATTCATCCAACTCATTCAATCTTTGAAGGCGTTGTTTATGTGCTTCTGTTAGATCCAGTCCAATTTCCTGGGTTTTCCTTAGGGTCTTGATCTCAAACTCGATTGGGAAGATGGTTTCTTTACCATAGACTAGGTGATAAGGAGAGTAGCCAGTGGTGTTACGCCATGTTGTGCGATAAGACCATAAGGCATTTGGGAGCTCAGTATCTCAATTCTGTCGGTTTGTTGAGATAGTCTTTGTCAGGATTTCCTCCAAAACCTTATTTGTTCTTTCTACTTGCCCATTTTCCTGTGGGTGGTATGGAGAAGTAACTGTGCTTAATATGATAATTGTCCAAGGTGGTGGTGATTCTATGAGATATAAATTGTGACCCCCCATCAATTATTACTTCCTTGGGTAGTCCATAGAATACAAACAATTTGAAAATAAATTTGATGACTACTTCTTCTGTTGCATTTGGTAGGGCTTCTGCCTCTACCCATTTGGTCATGTAGTCTGTTGCAACTATAATATAGGATTTCTGATTTGACTTTGGATTGAAGGGGCCAACGAAGTCTAGTTCCCATATCTCAAATGGTTATGCGACTACTTGTTCTTTCAAAGGAATTTCACCAGCCTGACCTGGTTTTCCCATCCGCTGAAAACTATCGTAGGTCTCGACGTATTTCTTTGCATATCTGAATATTGAGGGCCAATAGTAGCCCATCTGTAAAATTTTGTGTCCAGTCCTGCGGTCTACAAAATGCCCACCATAGGGCTCGTTGTGTCCCGCCTTTAATATGTCATATATTTTGTCATCTCGTACGCATTTGCGGATCTGGAGATCAGTTCCTGTGTGGAAGAGATATCCACCGATCCAAGTGAATCGTGTGCTACACTAGACGATCAGTTTTATTTCCCTTGATGATAGATGTGCCGGTAATTTTTGTGCTGCCAGATAATTTTCCACATCAGCATACCAAGGTGGATTTATGGTGACGGAAAACATATGCTCATCTGGAAATTGATCTTCAACTATTAAGGAGTCATCTAATTTGGGTATGCGGGACAGGAAGTCTGTGAAAAGATTTTCTCTCCTGGGATGATCCTTGATGGTGATGTCAAATTCCAATAGTAATAACCACCAAGTGACCCATCCATTAGTAATTGGTTTATTAGCTAGATATCTAATAACAGAATGATCAATATACAAAATAACTGGATAACATGTTATATAATGATGAAATTTATTGATGGCATGTCTAACAACTAAAAATTATTTTTCTGTTACTGTATAATTAAGTTCAGTTGGAGTAAGATTCTTGCTAATGAAATAAATAATGTAGGGTTTCTTGTCTTTTTGTTTTCCAAGGACAACGCCTATGGAAATATCTAATGCATCGGTGGAGATGTGAAATGGTATTTTCCAATTTGGTCCCGTCAACACCGGTGTTGTCAAGATTAGCTTCTCGAGTCCTGCAAATGCCACATCACACTTTTTAGACCACTGAAACTCCACATTACTAGTCAAAACATTTAAAGGTGCAGCGGTTCTTGCAAAATTTTCCATAAATCTACGATAGTATCCAGAAATGCCAACAAAACTACATACCTCAGTTTGTGTGTGTGGTGTAGGTAGATTAAGGATTACCTCTATTTTTGTTGGATCTACTCTAATTCCATATGTAGAAATATAATGCCCTAGTACCACACCTTTCATCATCATCATGTGACATTTTTTGTGGCTTAGACATAACCTAGTAGCAATTCACCATTCTAGTACCTTATTCATATTATTCAGCGCTTGATCGAAGTCGTCGCCATAAGGAGTAAAATCATCCATGTAAAATTCAAGCCCTTCATTGATCAGATCATTGAATATACTCGTAATGGCCCTTTGGAATGTGGCTGGAGCATTACAAAGTACAAAGGGAAATACTCTGTATGCAAAGGTACCCCAGGGGGATGTGAATGTAGTTTTATCTTGATCTTCTAGGGCAATCTGGATCTGATTGTAGGCACTAAAACCGTCTAGGAAAGAAAATAATTTATTTCCTGCCAAAGTATCTAGGACCTGATTGATGAAAGGTAAGGGGAAGTGGTCCTTTTGAGTGGCTTTGTTAAGTTCCTTGTAGTCAACCCATATTCTCCATTTCCCATTTTTATTGGGGACGATCACTAATGGGGAAACCCATCGACTATCTGAGATAGGATATATAAAATCTACATCCAAAATCTTTTTTAATTCTTCTTTAACAATATCCCTAAGATGTGGATTCAGTATTCTCTGCGGCTGTCAGATGGGTCGAGCATCTTTCTCAATATAAATGTGGTGTATGCAGAGTTGTGGATCAATACCTTTCATATTAGAATACTACCAAGAAAACTCTTGTTGGTATTTAGAGAGGAATTGAATTAGGTTTTCTTGTTGTTTCTCATCTAAATTGGCATTAATGTTCAGAGACTTCCCTAGTGAAATCTCAACAGATTTGTTGTTATGGACGATGGTAGTCAGAATTTGTTGTTCCATTAAATATTCCAGCAAATCTCCCTGTGCTTCACAGTCTAGAACAACTTGGAGCATCTGACATGTTGGGTTACCCAAGGTGGATGGGTTTTTAATAAACCCACTTATTACGTCATCCTCTAGCTAGTTCTTGAGTCTGAGAGATTCTTCTAGCATGAGAGGGGCTCGTAAATCCTTTTCTGGATATCGTGGTGGTGGAAATTGAGGATATACGAAAGTCGAGCTTGGCTTGGCTGGAGGAATGAGATTTTTTGTGACACCTCCTCTAGAAATTGTCATATTACCCATTCGGCATCTTATGTATGTGTCAGCTGTTGTGAGCCATGGTCTACCTAGTATCAATGGATTCCCTTCGAGTCCACTTCTTGGGTTGATGATGAGGAAATCCATTGGATATTTCCAAGAGTCGACTGAGATTGCTATATCATGTAATGTGCCTACTGGTCGAACCATCGATCAATCTGCCAATTGTAACATAATTGGGGTGGGTTCAAAGGAGTCAAGACCCAGGGTATTGTAGGTTTCCATAGTCAATATATTGATTTCTGCCCCCAAGTCAACTGGTGTATTTGGAAAAGAACAACCCTAGATTTGAACTATTACTATGGGATTCCCTGGATCTGCATATTTGACTGGTTCTTGTCTACCAAGAATTAGATCAGACAAGGCTCCTACTACACGAACTGTTGATGATGAATTATTGATTTTCCTAACAGGCTTCCTCCCACATAGTTCTTTGATTGTTTTTTCATAAATTGGAATATCTTGTAGAGCCTGCAGGAGTGGGATCTTGACATATAAAATCTTGAGTTCCCCTACAATGTCGAAGTTAGGATATACGACATGTTTTTCTATTATCAATATTTTGGGGAATGAAGGGGAAGGAGTTGCATCCTTATTAGGATCTTGTGATTCGACTGTGTTCCCCCCCTTGCTCAATTTCTTCCGTTATTACCACAGTTGAGGGTGTTATTGCTGGTTGTTTTTCATTCTCCTGCTCTTGGAAAAAGTTATTTTCTTCAGGAGAGATTATATGTCCCGATCTTAACCGGAGTTCGTTGCACCCTACCGAGTTAGTTTCCCCTTCCCCATTCTCGATAATCTATACAAGATGAGCTGATATATTATTAGGATTTGGGTTAGGTTGGGCTGGTAATTGGGGGCGCAATTGCGATTAAGGGTTTTGGGGAAGTTAGAGTGGAGATTGCAACGTGGGTTGGGTTTGAGGGGTCATCCCCATGGGTTGATTGTTTATCCCCATGGGGCACTTCCAACTCTAATTCCAATTTGGGTTTTGGGCAATCGTGTTGGGCCACTATGAAGGGTAGGGGTTATTTGAGTTTTTCCAGGATGAGGTGGGGTATTGCGAGTTAGACTAGCTGGAATTTGTATTTGGTTGATTCTTCCAGACAGGATTTGCAATAGTATTGTTTGGCCAAGTGGGATTTGCAAGTGGGTATTGGTGAGGCTGCCAGTTCTGATTAGTAAACCGTTGGCCCTGCCATGTGTTACTAGAATTTTGTTGCTGATTATATTGTCTGGAAAAGAAAGAGGAAGGGTCTTTTAGTGTATTTGGAGGTTGGGTCTGGTATTGAGGATGCTGAGCCATCAAATATAATGGTTTTGTTTCTTCTTCTTCTTCTCTAAAGACATCTTTCAGTCCAGGGAGCAATGGGAATTGTTCTGTGTCGTGATCCTTGGCACAGATAGTGCAAACCCAAACCACATCCAAAGGACAATCCCTTGGACCATGTTTTCTTCTACATCTATGGAAAAATATGGCCAACGTCTGTTATGCTTCTGTTTTTTCTGTTTGGCCTGCAATATATCCAATTGTGTAGTCAGAGTGCTCGAAATATCTATTTTGAAATTTGATAAGAGATTACCAACTTCAGCTCGTGTAACACCCCCATTGGTAGTATTTCTATTTCTAGTGAGGGAAGTTTGCATTACTGATCTAGTCAATGTGCTTCCTCGTGAGAACCTGATACACAATAGAATGATGTTATCATAAGTTTCTTGATAAATATCACCCTTCACCATTAGATTCAATGTTTCTAACCATTCATCCTTCATACCTTTAATCAAAGTTGCTTTAAGTACTTCACCTGGTAATGTACCATATGGTGATCTTTGCAAGTTATATTGAAATCTCTCAACATATTCTTCCAATGATTCATTTTCATTTGCAGTCATTTGAAATATTTCATCTTTTAGGTATTTGGTTCTACAATAATCCTGATATTTTGTGAAGAAGGCATGTTTCATCTCATCCCATGAGTTTATAGTGTTGGATTACTGAGAGGGGGGTGAATCAATAATAGCATAATTATAATAATTTTTCTTCAAATGTTATATCAATGTAGAATTATTATCCAATAATGAGCAGTAAGAAATAAACAATCACACACATACACAATACACCAGTGTTTTACGTGGAAACCCAAATCAGGAGAAAACCACTGAATGTTTTTTCTTATATGTCTTGAAGAATTACATTCATTAGAAGCACCAACTTCCTTTGTTTTCTAGCTGCAACTAGAAGGAGGCTCCACCCCCCTATTTTCTCAGGCTACAACCTGATGGAAGCTCCAACTCCCCAATTCTATGGCTACAACCAAAAGGAGGCTACAACCCCCTATGTTCTCCGGCTACAACCAGAAGGTGGATACAACCATCTGTCCTTGCCCTGTCCTGCCACCCTGAAGTAGAATTAGAATGATGGAACCAATGTCACACTATCACTGTGAGATAAATCACTATAAGCCTATACCAATAAATCTAAACCATGCATCAACCATGCATCAACTTGTACCTCAACCTGTAATCAACCTGTACCATAAACAAGTGTATCAACCATGCACCAACCTATACCAAACAACCTGTAATCAACCTGTACTGTAAACAAGTGCATCCATCCATGTACCAAGTATGTACCAATCATGTGTCAACTATGCATAAACTATGACTCATCAATATGTACCAACATCATCAACTATACATGTCATGTATGTGCCAACTCATCAACTACTTGTATCAACCATGTACTCAACATGTACCTCAACCAAAAGCCCTCATCAATTTCATCATCCAAATCTGATTTGTAGCTCTGTAATATAACTCTTGTATATGATCACATTTTTTCAAACCTTCCTTAACTTTAACAACAAGACACTAGCATTTTCATCAAACTTTTCTTTAGTCTCACATGCCTAGTTTTGGATTAGTCAACAACCCTAACTTGAAGTAATCATAACTTTGAACCTGTAATGTATAAAGATTTGAAATTGATACACAATTTTCTTCAGTGTGTTTTATGCAATTCCTCCAGGTTTCACTACTTGTAGCCTCTCATAAAAGGAGTTATAGCAAAAATGGCATACCTTGCTGAATTCTGGCTTATTCTAGAGAGCGACCTAGTAGAGCGTGCCCCACACAAAATATTCATTGAATGGATCTGAAAATGTTACCCAGAATACTATAGACTGTATCCTAACCAAAAATTTTTGTCTCACTAAATTTGGATTTGTTATGAAGTTATGACGTTTTTACCCGAAACACCTGTTTTTGACTAGTTTCAGGACTAGCCACAAACTCTATATTCCACAGAGTGTAACTCCCAAAATACAATGACCCACAAGATTAATTATTTACCAAAGGTACTTGGGTATGTTTTATCAATGGAATAGAAATTTCATAGTATGAATCATTATAGAAAAAAAGCTATAGCGAAAATGGTGAAATGACCTATAAATAACATACCTTAGAAAGCACCATCAAAAGAATTTATCCTTCCTTGCATTTCGGCCTTCTTTTCTTCAACTTCCCTCCGAAATTCATCTTAGATATCCTTGGTTACCTCAGACACATATTCAATATTCTCAAGTGTAATTAAAATGAGAGAGCCTTGCCTCTTATTTATACTCTCCAAGTAGCTTCCTTAAAAACATCTTCTAGGTCACTTGGCCCACTTTCCTTATTTTAGGGTTAACCCACTTCTAATTTCTCCATTAAATTTATTATTAGAATAATTTATTTTGTATTCACTTTGAATAGTAATACACTCATCACTTCACTTTATTATTTACCTTTTAAAATCTCTTAAACCACTTTGACTACTTTGACCTTTTGGGGCTTCTAGATGACATATGAGGGTCCTCCAACTTCGTAAGGCCACAACTCTCAAACCGTGAGGAATTATGTGAAATTACACATACCCCTAGAAATGGAATGACATGTACTATCCATTTATAATAGTATTACCTTCAAATATATAAAAAATCATACCGTTGTCCATCAAACAAACTTGGGTCCATTACCCAAACCTGGGTTCTCCAACTTTACATGGTCATAAATCTCTAACCGTGAGGAGTTATGTGACATTCTACATACCACCAGAAATGGCATAACAAGAACTATCCATATAGGATAGTTTCCCTGACAAATTCGTTGTCCTTCATCTCAGTATTCCACAATTAAGCATGAGTTCTCTTACTCTGAAAAACATCTTTCCATGAGGGATTTCACCATAAGGGGACCACTTTGGAGTTCATCCATATTTACTTCTTATCAACCATAAAAAAAAAATAACAAGTCATATTTACATCAAACAATCTTAGATTCATTACCCAAACCTTTGTGCTACGGGGCTTTCTTCAAGGGTTGACATCAATGACAACCAACCTTAATCAACAATCTCCCCCTTTGGCATTGATGGCAACACTCTGATGCAATAATGAAGTCATATCACTCATGCTCCCCCTGGAACCATGCTCCTGTCCTATGCAGCTGATAAATCTATCTCTGTCCTCTGCATTTGATAAATATGCTCCCCCTAGAACCATGCCTCTATCATCTGCATCTGATAAATCTCTCTCCCTTCGTAATCAATGGCAAAGTTATCTTTCCATCTGGGGCTACTCACCCTGACTAAATTGTCCTCTTATGGTGCTTCCTCGTGTACATATAAGACATATAAGATAACCATTAAAAAAACATTCATTTTGGAGTAGAAATAACTCCACGTCTTTGGCGAAGATATTCAAAGGCTTCCTGTGGAAGTGGTTTTGTAAAGATGTCTGCCACTTGTTCTTTTGTTCCAACATACTCAACTTTGATGTTATTTTCTTCAACTTGTTCCCGTAGAAAGTGAAACTTGATTGGAATGTGCTTCGTCTTGGAGTGCATCACCGGTTTTTTTGAGATATTGATGGCACTTGTATTATCACAATATATTGGAATGGGATCATCATACTCAACCTGTATATCTGTCAAAGTTTGTTTCATCTAAAGAACCTGTGTACAACATGTTGTTGCTGCAATATACTATGCCTCGGCTGTAGATAGAGACGTTGATGATTTTTTCTTTCTTAACCATGATACCAAAAACTCACCTAAGTAGAATGCTGCTTCACTAGTGCTTTGTCAGTCATCAATACAACCTGCCCAATCTGCATCTGTGTATGCAATAAGTGATAGATCTTT
>JASDQU010103985.1:98984-113910 GCA_032191745.1 Picea mariana | reverse complement strand
GAAGATCCTCTTTACTGCTAATACATGTGATTCCTTTGGTGCTGCTTGAAATCATGCCACCTGTCCAACTGCCTGCATTACATCTAGTCTGGATGCTGTCACATATAGTAGGTTTCCAATCATTGACCTGTATTGCCTTTGATTTGTAGACTTCAAATCATCATCTTTTATCGACTTACAACTGGTTTTCATGGGAGTGATAACTTATTTGCAATCTTCCATTCCAAACCTCTTTAGCATTTCTTTGATATACTTGGTTTGAGAAAAAAAATTCCTTGGTTGCTTTGACGTATCTGAAGTCCCAGAAATAAGGATAGTTCTCCAAGTAACGACATTTCAAATTCATTCTACATGTCTTTTGCAAATTTCTGGCTTAACCCGTCTCATCACTACCAAAAATAATATCATCAACATAAACTTCAATTAATAAAATATTACCTTCACTTACCTTGATGTAGAGGTTCTTGTCTACACTTCCTTTTCTGAACCCTGCCTGTTGCAGATACTTATCCAATCTGGAGTACCATGCTCTAGGAGCCTGTTTTAGACCATACAAGGCATTCTTTAATTTACACACATAGTATGTGTTCTCTGACAATTGAAATCCTTCTGGTTGTTCAATGTAGACTTCTTCTTCAAATTCCCCATTCAAAAAAGTTGATTTTACGTCCATCTAATATACTTTAACATTTTTGGAGCATGCATAAGCTAAAAGCAAAAGGATTGTTTCCATTCTGGCAACTGGGGAAAATGTCTCTTCAAAGTCGATTCCTTCAATCTATGCATATCCTTTACATACCAATATAGCTTTGTTCCTTGTAACATGTCCATCTTCATTCAATTTATTCCTGAAAACCCATTTTGTGCCGATCACATTCTTATTCTTTGGTCTTGGAACCAATTCCCAAGTGTCATTTTTCTCTATTTGATCCAATTCTTCATCCATGGCCTTATTCCAAAATTCATCCTTACTGGCTTCTTCAAAACAATTTGTTTCAATTGTAGATAAGAGTGCTAGGTGTGTTTGTTCTGGTGAATGGATTTTTCTTCTAGTCTGAACTCCTGCATCTTTGTTTCCAATAATTTGATCTGAAGGATGGTTCTTATGTACTCATTTTCTAGGTGTCTTTGGAGATACTCGTTGAACTTGCTCTTATGCTTCTATTGGATTCTCTTCATATTCATCATTCTCTTCTACTTCTTTTTCATCTTCTTCTTTGAAAAGTTGTTCCATTGATTTGTTTTTTTCTTCCTTTGATTCTGGTCTGCCTGTTTCATCAATTGTTATGTTGATGCTTTCCACAACTTTGTTTAATATTAGATTGTAACACTTGTATGCTTTCCTTGTACTTGAGTAACCAACAAGTATTCATTTGTCCACACGAGAGTCAAAATTTCCCATTCTTCCATCTTCTCTTTTGATGTAGCATTTTCTTTCAAAAACTCTAAAGTGCTTCACATTTGCTAGTCTTTTGTTCCATAGCTCGTAGGGATTTTTATCAGTGTTGTTTCTAATCATTAATCTGTTTTGAATGTGAAATGTTGTATGCACTGCCTGTGTCTAAAAAATATCTTTCAACTTTGAATCCATTATCATTATTCGAGCCATTTCTTGTACTGTCTTATTCTTTCTTTCAACAACTCCATTCTGTTGAGGTGTCCTAGCGACGGAGAATTGCCTTTTTATTCCATGATTGCTCCAGTAGTCCATAAATTCCTTTGAGCTGAATTCTCCTCCATTATTCGATCTTAAGCATTTGATTCTTGAATCCATCTCATTTTCAACCATTTTCTTGTAAATCTTGAAGTTTTCAAAAGCTTCTGACTTGTTCTTGAGAAAGAAAACTGTCGTCATTCTTGTATAATCATCAACTAATAACATAAAGTATCTCTCACCTTTTAAGCCTTTTGTTGTAGATGGTCCAACTAGATCAATATGCACTATTTCCAGTGGTTTTGTTGTTGAATATTCCTTTGATTTGAACCTAGTCTTTGTTTGCTTTCCTTGTTGGCAATGCTTGCATAAAGTGTTGGCTGGTTTCGTGATCTGGGGAATTTCTCTGAATTCTTATCTTTTGCTGAATTTGACAAGGTTATCAAAATGCATGTAACGCATTGTGCCATAGCCAACTTTCATCTTCCTTTCCTAGACAACACTTTTCATTTCCAATTTCTCTTAACACATATATGTTGCTTGAAGAAGTTCTTGCAGTTGTAGCGACCAATTTCCTTGAACCTTCTTTTCTTATCTCACACTTTTGTGAATCAAAAGTAAATTTATGACCTTGGTCACACATTTGAATCACACTTAAAATATTATGTTTCATATCTTCTACTAGTAGAACATTTTCTGCCTTTTCATTCTTATTCCCAATTCGGACTATGCCTTTTCCAATGATTTTGGCTGAATCATCATTTCCAAAGGAGACTGATCCATCTCTTTCCTTTCGTAATGTAAGAAACTTGTCTCTATCACTTGTCATGTGTTTCGAACATCCAATGTCAACATACCAACCATGTTTCTTCTTTTTATCTTGTAGAGTGACTGTGCATTCTTCATTGCTATATTGATATTGCTTTCTTATCCATGTCATTTTCTGAGGTTCTTGTTTGTGACTCTGTTGAGGTTCTTTAGGATGGATTGTCATTCTACAATTTTTGGCCATGTGTCCAAAATTGTTACATTTGTAACATTCCACTTCAGTGTTCAAATATTCAAACCTGTTGTAACTTTGTCTCTGTGTTTCACTAGGTCTTCTTGAATAACCCCTTTGTGTATGGCTCTCAAACTAGTTATTGTTCCTGTTGTTAGCTCTGCAATTTACAACTTTATGTCCAAAATTATTACATGCATAACATAAACCAAAAAATATAGTTTGATACCTGGTAGTTAAATATCTTCTGAAAGGAGGTGCTCTTATGAATCCTTCTTCTTCTCGAGGCCTATCTATCTGTTGTTGATTCTAAAATCTGAATCTTCTCGGTGGAGGAGTGTCCCTGTAATCTTCCTTGTATATCTTTTTATCCCCTTTGATTGTTTCTGCATAGATTTTTGTATTTGTTTCTTGCTCTGTTGTTTTGGAGCTTGATCCATTTTCTGTCTGATTGTATCCAAGTTCGGACTTTTCAAGATGAGATGTTTTACTGCTGATAATGTCATCCAGAACTTTTGATCTATTCTGCATATTTTTATTTTGAATATCCTTTCTTAGTGTGACAATTTTGTTTCCAGGTTTCCAATGATCTTGTCATTTCCTTCTAGTTGTTCTTTGAGTGCTTCTTCAATTTTATTATCTTCTTCTATTTGAACCTTCAATTTTGCGATCATGTGTTCTAGTTCTTGAGTGTCTTTTTTCTTATCTAGTTCTTCTTGTAGTTTCTTGTTTTCCTTCTTTTCTCTTCTGATAACTTCTATGGCACTCATTAATTCTTCTCGAAATTCAACTTATGCTTCTTCATATTCTTCTTCGAAGTCTTATTTATCAAAATCTTCTACTTCCATGAATAGAACTCTCCATGTTTCACTGTCACTGACTTCATATTCATCTGATGATGAGATGTATTCTTTGGTGCAAAAGATTTTCTTGAAAACTTTCTTTGTAGTTATTTTACCTTTATATGTTTGTCTTCCTTTTGAGTAACCTTCATCATTTCTCTTTTTCTTATGAGGAAATTTGTTAGCAAAATGACCAATACCATCACAATTAAAACAAATTAAAAGAATCTTACCTCTATACCTACCATTGGTTCCCTTGTTCAGTCTTTTGACGAAGATGGCCACTTACTCATCATCTTCCGAGACATCGCTACTACTGATATATTCTTCTTGTTCCTTTTTCTTTTTCTNCCTTTTGAGTAACCTTCATCATTTCTCTTTTTCTTATGAGGAAATTTGTTAGCAAAATGACCAATACCATCACAATTAAAACAAATTAAAAGAAGCTTACCTCTATACCTACCATTGGTTCCCTTGTTCAGTCTTTTGACGAAGATGGCCACTTACTCATCATCTTCCGAGACATCGCTACTGCTGATATATTCTTCTTGTTCCTTTTTCTTTTTCTTCGATCTTTTGGATGATTTGAAGGCTTCTCCTTTTACATATGGATTTTCTTGTTCACTTCTCATCTCATATGCTGTGAAGATTCCATGCAGTTCATCCATGCTTATTGAGTTTAGATCCAATATTTCTTCTAGTGTTGATATCTTAGGGTTGAATCTCATAGGAAGAGATCTTATTACCTTTTGAACAATTACAGATTATTCAATTTCTTCTCCCAATCCTATGATTGCATTCACTGTTTCATCGACTCGTAAGAAGTAGGCTGCAATATCTTCATCTTCCTTCATTTTTAGTTGTTCAAACTAACCTCTATAAGTTTGAAGCTTTGCTGCTTTGATTTTTGAATCTTCTTCATAAATATTTTGAAGCTTGTCCCAAATCGCTTTAGCAGATTTACAATGTGCAACTTTGGTGAATATTGTATCACTAAGACCATTCAAAAGTGCATTTTCGGCTTTGGAATTATTCTCACCGAGTTTCACTGCTTTGTCATTTGTTGATGGAACTACTGGTGCTATGTATCCATCTACAATTTATTGCCAAACTTGAAATCCCTGTGCCTGTATATATTTCTTCATCCTTATGCTCCAAAAAGCATACTTATCTCCATCAAACTATGGTATTCCATTTTTGTACGAGTTGGTAATCTCCATGATCTACCTTTTAGTGGTTAAACTTGTTAATGTTTATGCCATTATTATAGTTCTTTGCAATTCAATAGATAATAGAAACATAAGAACAAGATCACTAAGAAATACACATCCACAAGAGACACAACATTTATCCTGGGAAACCCTCTAAGGGAAGAAAACCCAGCAAAACTTCCTTAATATAAATAGCCAATATAATGCCCAGAGATCTTATGCTAAAATAGAAAGTCCTCTCCAAGATATGCGCCACTCTCTCTCTCCTTTGTCGGTAACAGATAAGAACTTGTCTCTCGAACTGAGCAAGTGAGTTATATTCAAATGAGGTGCTAGCCTCCTTTATTTATACAAGTTCTAGCACGTGTGAAGTGTCTCTTCACTGGCAGGGATGACTTCTTCATCTGGGTGGGTAAACCCACCTTTATTATATTTCTGGGTCTTCTTATTAACTACTGAGGCCAAATTCTTATTCTTCCTATTATAATTATTTGTTGACCAATCCGCAAAAGGGGTTTTGGTCCTATTACGATATCCGACATGATCAATCCACAATGGGGATTGATCCTATAAATAAAATATCAATAATAATGAGAATACTCTTTGAAGCTACATTATTTCAACACTCCCCCTTAACAAGAAGGGTATTCTTCAGCAACATCATGCGAGAGAGAGAGGACAACATCATCAACAACAACAGGCAGGAGGACAACATCATCAATATAATCTTGGCTTGGCGTATTTATAAACCATCGGAAGTTTTCTTCATTAGTAACATCATCATTCTCGAAATAATGCCATCATCATCTGTATCAATATGTATCAGTATATAAACTGATACCTCATCATCATCACAGTACAAGGTTGGCCCATCACAGTACTCGACTGGCTCTATGTCACAGATGTTAAGCTAGTAGCTCAGTGCAAGTCACATATTGCTTTATGTCTAACAACTAGTTCAAAAGAAAGGAACACATCATCTTGCTTTACGTCTAACAGTGAGGTCAAAAGCAATGACTCATCTTGATTTACATCTAACAATGAGGTTCGAAGCAAGGATTACACACATTGTCATTCTTTACGTCTAACAACGAGGTTAGAAGCAATGACTCATATTGCTTTACATCTAACAACGAGGTCAGAAGCAAGGATCACACACATCGTCATGTTTTAAGTCTAACAACTAGGTCAGAAGCAATGACTCATCTTGCTTTACGTCTAACAACAAGGTCAGAAACAAGGATCACACACATCGTCATGCTTTACGTCTAACATCGAGGTCAGAAGCAATGAATCATCTTGCTTTACATCAAGCAGTGAAGTCAGAAGCAAGGATCACACACATCGTCATGCTTTACATCTAACAGTGAGGTCAGAAGCAATGAATCATCTTGATTTACATCTAACAGTGAGGTCAGAAGCAAGGAATTATATATATACTCCCCCTTTTAGGGAGGGTCCTTTCGGACTATACCAAGCTTATCTTGAAAGTGTTCAAACTTTACACAAGATAGAGGTTTGGTCAGCACATCAACAACCTGTTCATCCATGCTAATGTACTAGAGATTCAAGGCTCCTCTCTGTACCATGTCAAGGATGAAATGATAGTGGATCTCTATGTGATTTGACCTGTCATGGAATATAGGATTCTCTGTCATCTTGATGCAGCTCTGGTTGTCACATAGAATCATGGTTGCTCTCATCTCCAAGTCAAATAGGCTAGTCAACAAATTTCGAAGCCATATAGCTTCGTAGCTAGTAGAACATGCAGAAATGTACTATGCTTTCATTGTGCTGAGAGAAATACTAGATTGCTTCCTACTCTGCCATGAGATCATGGTTGATCCCAAACTGAAACAACATCCGGAAGTTCTTTTTTCTATCAACAATGCTTCTTGCCCAATCTGAATCAATGTATCCACTCAATGTGAAGTCATGATCTCCATCATAGCTAATACCATAGTCCATTGTAACTTTAAGGTACCTCATCACATGTTTTGCAGCCACTAGGTGAACACGTCTGGGCTCTACTAGAAACTGACTCAAGGTGTTCACAGAAAAACAAATGTCTGGTCTGGTGTTCATCAAGTACATCAGTGATCCAATAATCTGTCTGTATAGAATGGCATCAATCAAATCTGATGAAGTATCAACCAACAACTTCCTTCACTTCCATGGGTGTATTCATGGGCTTGCATTCCAGCATGTCAAATCTCTTTAATATCTCAACCCTGTACTTCCCTTGGTTAAGGAAGATCCTCTCTGGACTCTGCCATACCTCAAGACCTAAGAAATAATGCATTAGGCCAAGGTCTTTCATTTCAAATTCTGAGGCAAGTCTCTTTTTACATTCAGTGATGAACTTTTCTTCTCCAGTTAAGAATAAGTCATCCACATATAGCAGTAAGATTACTGGCTCATTATCCATAATTTTGAAGTAGAGATTTGAGTCTGATTTACTCTTGGTAAAGCCTAAGCTCATCAAGAAACTGTCTATACAGCCATACCAAGCTCTAGGAGATTGATTCAATCCGTATAATGCTTTCTTCAATCTGAAGACATGAGACCTCCTATCTTCAACCTCAAATCCTTGAGGTTGCTCTATATACACTTCCTCTTTGATGACACCATTTAGGAAAGTTTTCTTCACGTCCATATGGTGTAGCTTCCACTTCATCTTAGCTGCAAGAGATATGATGGTCCTGATCAAAGTGTATCTGGACATAGGAGTGAATGTCTCTTCATAGTCAATGCCTTCTTTCTGGGAAAATCCACGAGTGACAAATCTTGCTTTATACTTCTCAATACTTCCATCAACAGCATGTTTTATTTTGAAGATCCATCTACAGGATACCACATCTTTATTCTTCATTCTAGGAACTATTTCCCATACTCCATTATTCATTATGGATTGGTATTCCTCTGTCATGGAATCTACCCATTCTTTCCTCTGAATGGCTTCTTCAAAACAAGTAGGCTCCTCTTCTAGGAGGTCACACATCAAAGTCGTATAACTGGAGAATGGCTTTGGTATTTTCACCTGTCTTGTAGTTCCTTCGGGAACATTGTACTTCTCTCCATATTGAATAATCTCTCTGGATTTATTTTATGGAGGATCATCATCTGAGGAGGTTCTTGTACTTCTACTATATCATGGTCTTTTAGAAGTTCCTCATCAGGTTCTGCAGCTCTAGGAACCTCCCTCATAAAAGTATTGGGGATTATGGGTTCCTCTTCACATACCTCTTCAAGCTGGCATATTTTATATTTCTTGAGCGCTGCATCTTCATCAAAGGTCACATCCCTACTGATCTCAATGTGATGTTGACCCAGTATATAGATTTTGAAGGCCTTGGAGACCTCACAATATCCCACAAATATTCCCTTCTTTCCTGAAGGGTCCAACTTGTGTCTCTTTTCTTTAGGTATATGAATAAACACTGGACAACCAAATATTTTGAGATGGCTTACCTCTGGCTTCTTTCCAGTGAAAATTTCTTCCGGTGTCTTGAGCCCAAGTGTGCTATGGGATAATTGGTTTTGCACATAAACAACTTCCATTGTTGCTTCTGCCCATAAGCACATAAGAAGATCTTGATCTTCACATCTTCCAATATGATTCTGTTCTTCCGTTCAGCTACACCATTTTGTTGTGGATTATAGGGAGTAGTGAGTTCCCTCTTGATTCCCACATCTTTGCAGAAGTTCACAAATTATTTTGAGGTGTATTCTCCTTCATTATCTTACATGAGTATCTTAATCTTCCTTTCAGAAGGGTTCTCTATCAAGGCTTGAATTCCTTGACCTTGTTGAACACTTCAAATATATCCAAGTCTTACGAGAATAATCATCAATGAATGATACATAGTATACATACCCACTAATGGAGGACGATGGCATTGGGCCACACACATATGAATGAGCTCTAGGAATCCTTTTGCCTTCTTTCCCCTCTTTGGAAAAGGGTTCTTGATAATTTTCCCTTTCACACATCCATTGTATATGCCTTCCTGATCAACCTTGAGTTCTGGTAAACTTGTGACAGCTTTGCATATGTATGGTAGTGCCTTGTAGTTGATGTGAGCTAATCTTCTATGCCAAGATTCTTCAATGGCATGGGTCATGGTAGCTTCTGAGTGACCCTTTAGCTTATGCAAACTACCTTCTTCTCTTCCAATGATGATTGCGTCATCTATGGTCTCTTCTTTATCACGTTGCCTTCTGCAACCTTCACCATAGCTTCCTCAGGGTTATTATGTGTGACCTAGAGCAAGGTCAACAAAAAAACAAGCACGAGTAATATCCATCTGATAATATAAAGCAATAGCATGAACAATCATCATAGTAGCTCCTTTAGAGCTATCACTTATAATTTATCTGAAGCAAAGATTAAAGGTAAGGAATACAATACGAAATGAGATCAACACTCTTATAGTGTTGTAACCAAGCATTCTTCCATGGCAACCTGGAACTAACACACAAGGTTTGTCCTAGAGGAGATGTTAGTTGTATCAGACAAAGTATATACCTCTATATGCTCACATGCTATCAAGTATAATACTTTACAAAGACTGTTATCTCAATTATAGTCATCAATTTTCCATGTGTACCTTTGAATCTTATCAACTTGATTTAATCAAACCTGGAGCCTTGTCCTCAAGAATGAGTGCTTGCTTTTCTTCTAGGTCTCCTTCACTCAAGTGACGAGTGCTTTATTCAACCTGTCTTTTGTACTGAGACAATAAACTATCTTGACAAAAGGTTAGGTTAGAGGATAAGCTCTATGATCAACTTTTAATAATGCTAATAATTTGATCATAGATTCAACATGCAACACTAATAATGTCATGACAAATAGATGCATATCAGAATAATCAAACTTGGGTTGCAGCATTCCTCTGAATGTGTTGGATATTAAGATCCTTCTGGATCTATGGCAAGAGATCCCTTCTCCTGCAAATAATCTTAAAGTTTAACCATTTAAACATATATGAGTACATACCTCTGATTGTATATGCAGGTGGTGGCTCCATCTGGTAGCAGTGGTAATCATTACCAAATATTAAGAAAACTTTTAATGGTGATTGCAACTGGTCTTATGGCTGCAACTGTAACTGGTACTGCAACTGCAACTGGTACTACAACTTAGGGTTTGATGAGGAAACCCTAATTTTTCAAATTTCAAATTTTGAAATTCTAATCCAAGGAATAGATGCGTCGGGCTGAGGCGAGTATGTTGGTGTAGTCATAATTTCGAAAATCCAACTTTTACCCCCTCAAACTTGATCTGTGGATTTCTGGACTAGTGCTTATGGTTTTCTAGTACTTCTGGTACTCTGGTACTTCTGGTACTCTGGTTTTCTAGTACTTTGTGAAACTAGGGTTTCACTTTCTGGGAGATCTAGCCACTGAAAAGGTACACTCAAGGTGCCAAAATGATCCTTGGAGGAGGGCACAACTTTCTAGGTGGTTTTGGAGCTGAAAATATTCACTTTTGAAAAACCCTAATTTTTGGGTACGGTAACAGTGACATTTTTCTTCTTGCGAAATATGCTTCCTTCAGGGTGGCTCTGATACCATGTTAATGTTTATGCCATTATTATAGTTCTTTGCAATGCAATAGATAATAGCAACATAAGAACAAGATCATTGAGAAATACACATCCACAAGAGACACAACATTTATCCCGGAAAACCCTCTAGGGGAAGAAAACCTGACAAACCTTTCTTAATATAAATAGCCAATATAATGCCAAGAGATCTTATGCTAAAACAAAAAGTCTTCTCCAAGATATGTGCCACTCTCTCTCTCCTTTGTCGGTAACAGATCAGAACTTGTCTCTCAAACTGAGCAAGTGAGTTATATTCAAATGAGGTGCTAGCCTCCTTTATTTATACAAGTTCTGGCACGTGTGAAGTGTCTCTTCACTGGCAGGGCTGACTTCTTCATCTAGGTGGGTAAACCCACCTTTATTATATTTCTGGGTCTTCTTATTAACTGTTGGGGCTGACTTCTTATTCTTCCTATTATAATTTTCTGTTGACCAATCCGCAAAAGGGGATTTGGTCCTATTACAATATCCGACATGATCAATCCACAATGGAGATTTATCCTATAAATAAAATATCAATAATAATGAGAATACTCTTTGCAGTTACATTATTTCAACAAAATTGATTTCTGAAGGAATATGCTTTGATACCAATTGTTGGATTACTGAGAGGGGGGGTGAATCAGTAATAGCATAATTATAATCCTTTTTCTTCAAATGTTATATCAATGTAGAATTATTATCCAATAATGAGTAGTAAGAAATAAACAATCACACACATACACAGTACACCAATGTTTTACGTGGAAACCCAAATTGGGAGAAAATCATGGAATACTTTTTATTATATTTCTTGAAGAATTACATTCATTGGAAGCACCAACTTCCTTTGTTTTCCAGTTGCAATTGGAAGGAGGCTCCAACCCCCTATTTTCTCATGCTACAATATGAGGGAAGCTCCGACTCCCCAATTCTCTGGCTACAACCAGAAGGAGGCTACAACCCCCTATGTTCTTCAAATACAACCAAAAGGTGGCTACAACCACCTGTCCTTGCCCTGTCCTACCACCTTGAAGTAGAAGTAGAATGATGAAACCACTGCCACACTATCACTGTGATATATACTGCTGTAAACCTGTACCAATAAATTTGAACCATGCATCAACCTATACCTCAACCTGTAATCAACCTGTACCATAAACAAGTGCATCAACCATGCACCAAACTATACCAAACAACCTATTATCAACATGTACTGTAAAAAAGTGCATCCAAACATGTACCAAGTATGTACCAATCATGTGTCAAATACTCATCAACTATGACTCATCAATATGTACTAACATCATCAACTATACACCTCATGTATGTGCCAACTCATCAACTACTTGTCTCAATCATGTACTCAACATGTACTTCAACCAAAATCCCTCATCAATTTCATCATCCAAATCTAATTTTTATCTTTGTAATAGACTCGGTGTATATGATCACATTTATGAAAACCTTCCTTAACTTTAACAACAAGAGACTAGCATTTTCATCAAACTTTTCTTTAGTCTCACATGCCTAGTTTTGGATTAGTCAACAACCTTAACTTGAAGTAATCATAACTTTGAACCTGTAATGTATAAATATATGAAACTGATACAAAATGTTCTTCAATGTTTTTTATGCAATTCACCCAGGCTTAACTACTTGGAACCTCTTAGAAAATTATTTATAGCAAAAATGGCATACCTTGCTGAATTCTGGATTATTCTAGAGAGTGACCTTGTAGAGTGTGCCCCACACAAAATATTCGTTGAATTGATCTGAAAATATTACAAAACATACTAAATACTATATCCTAACCAACACTTTTGGTCTCATGGAATTTGGATATGTTATGAAGACATTATGACGTTTTTACCCGAAACACTATTTTTGACTAGTTTCAAGACTAGCCACAAACCTGATTTTTCACGGAGTGTAACTCCCAAAATACAAAAACCCACAAGATGAATTTTTACCACAGTTACTGGGGTATGTTTTATCAATGGAATAGAAATTTAATGGTCTGAATCATTATATAAACAAATTTATATCGAAAATGGTGAGATGACCTGTAAATAACATACCTTAGAAAGCACCATCAAATTTTTTTATCCTTCCTTGCATTTCAGCCTTCCTTTCTTCACCTTCCCTAAGAAATTCAGCTTATATATCCTTGGTTACCTCAGAAACCTATATATATTCAATATTATCAAGTGTAATTAAAATGAGAGAGCCTTTCCTCTTATTTATACTCTCCAAGTAGCTTCCTTAAAAACATCTTCTAGATCACTTGACCCACTTTCCTTATTTTAGGGTTAACCCACTTCTAATTTCTCCATTAAATTTATTATTGGAATAATTTATTTTGTATTCACTTTGAATTATAATACACTCATCACTTCACTTTATTATTTACCTTTTAAAATCTCTTAAACCACTTTGACTACTTTGACCTTTTAGGGCTTCTAGATGACATATGAGAGTCCTCCAACTTTGTAATGCCATAACTCTCAAACCGTGAGGAGTTATGTGACATTCCACATACCACCAGAAATGGAATGACATGTAATATACATATAGAATAGTATTACCTTCAAATATAGAAAAAATCATATTGTTATCCATCAAACAAACTTGGGTCCATTACCCAAACCTGGGTTCTCCAACTTCACATGGTCATAACTCTCTAACCATGAGGAGTTATGTGACGTTATACATACCATCGGAAATGGAATGAAAAACACTATCCATCTAGGATATTTTCCCTGACAAATTAACTTTCCTTCATCTCATTATTCCACAATTAAGCATGGGTTCTCTTACTCTGAAAAGCATCTTCTCGTGAGGGCTTTCACCATAAGGGGACGACTTTGGAGTTCATCCTTATTTACTTCTTATCAACCATGACAAAACAATAATGATTCATATTTACATCAAACAATATTGGGTCCATCACCCAAACCTTTGTGCTATGGGGCTTTCTTCAAGGGTTGACATCAATGAAAACCAACCTTAATCATCATATAGTTCTGCCTCCCAATCCCATAAACCAGCATAGAGCTGCTCCTTTCAAAGTGGAGGGGAACAGTTTTAATTTTTAGAGTTTAGAGGTGTAATCATACCCTCTACATAGGACATAAAATTCAAACAAGAATGTGTCTTGGTCTTCTGAGATCAATCCATAGAAGGTTGGTAGGTTCTGTAGGGCAATTTCCTTCATGGGGGAATTATCAATTGGATCAAATATTGGATATTAAAATGTGGAAGTCTGGGGATGTTGTTGATTTGGTTGTGCCATTTGATTGAAAATGTGCCAAAAATATTCAGGAATTTCCTGATCTGGGTTTTCTATTTGAGGTGTTTGATTATTTGATCCTCTAGAGGATTTGATTGCACTCCCTCTATTTGGGATTTCAGGCATGCCTTATTCTTTCACAGGAGATTCAGGATCAGGGAGTGGTGATGGGTCTGCCTTGGCAACCCCGCTGGTTTCTCCTTCTCCTTCCTCCAGATTACGAGAATTTCCCTCTTCTAAAGGGTTGAGAGGTGGAGGATCTATGCTCTGAAATCTTTCCTCAATCCCTTCAATTTTGCTATGAATCTCAGCGTGGGTTGCAGTTGGTGAAACTGCTACCTGAGGGATTCGAGTAGATCCTTTCCTAGGTCCAACCGAAGCTTGAGATTCGGCTTTTCGGATGATGTCATCTATGAAAGTGCTTCTCCTAGGGAGCACCGGGCCCTGGGCTTTAGTAGTTTTTGGAGGGGGTTTTGGTTTTTCAAGATCTTTCTTCTTAGTCATACACACTTCACACAAAAAGAAACACCTATGTAACCTCTTAAGAGTCAACTGGAGGTAGGTGTTGGCATAAGCATCTTACTTATTGCCTGCGTAGGTTCTTACCTTCCGTCTTCAATACCTCATCCTCTAGAGACATAATCTGTGCTACCTTTGACATTCTCCCCGACAATGGCACCAAAATGTTGGGCTCTAAAGATGTCTAAAAACAACCTTATTTTAACATTAATTTATCAACCCGAGGATTCATCTTTTATCTCAAGAATATCAGCAAAATCTATGCAGATAACTTGTAGAGGCTAAAATCGCATAGTTAAAGAAAACCTGATTTTATCCACAATCAAGTTCCTCAAATGTTCATTAAAGATTCTAAGACTAAGATCTTACTTAAAAAAATTGAAATCTGATTACTAACATGATTTGAATGAAAATGAACTAACTAATTTGTTGAATTCATTTAACTAGGAAGAAATAATTGAATCTAAGTAAAGACTTGCAGAATTAACTATTAACTATGAATCGAATTGCTGGAAAGGAAATAGTGAATTACTCTATCTTATGGAAAGAAACAACAATTGTAATCTAATCAAAAGGGACAACAAATATAACTTAACGGAAAGGAACAACAATTGTAACTTAATTGAAAGGAACAACAAATGTGAATCTAAGTAAAAGGAACATCACGTATGAAAATGTGAGGAACTGTCAAGAAGAAAACTACAATAATGGAAGTTGGAACAACAATCATTAACACTCGAGAGAAATGTCTATCTTCTATATGAAAAAAACATAAAATCATTAAAACACTTATGCATTCGTATTAACTATGTCAAAA
>JASDQU010103985.1:64469-74543 GCA_032191745.1 Picea mariana | reverse complement strand
TCCAAAGGTAGCTACAGCTTCCAAATGTAAAGGGAGGGATAAACCTCCAAGAGGAATATACAATCCTCCAATATCAAGAGATATTTGAACTCTCTATCCTTGCCCCTTCCTTCCACCCAAGAATATATGAGAGATAATAAAACTTTACATTAAATCATCACCATCAACCAATCATTACATAGAACCTAATAATGCTTCCTGAGACTTCTTCAATTTCTACAATTCTTCAATTCTTAGAGTACTTTGATCCTGTAGATAATATTACTCAATGTATTCTCTGAAACTCCTCCAATTTTCACTCCTTGAATCCTTCCCAAAAATAGGTTATAGAAAGAATGGTAGACTTTATTCAATTCTGTTCTATTCAGGAGAATGAACTTGCATAGAATGCCCCGCGCTCAATAATTCACATCTGATTTTGAAACTCACACACAAGAAACTAAAGTCCGTAATATTTCCAATGAAATTTGTCCCACTTCATTTGGATTCTCGATGAAGAAGTTATGACTGTTTTACCCGGAACACTTGTTTATTGACTAGCTTCAGGACTGGTCACAAACCCTATCTTCCACAGAGTGTATCTCCATAATTATAGCGAATCAAGAGCTGAAATTTTTTCCAAAGGTAACTTGATATGTCTTCTCAACCCCATATCGATTTCACCATATAAATTGTTCTAGAAAACAAATTATATCAAAAATGGTAAGATGACCTGAAAATAACATACCTTAGAACACATCACCAAAAGACTTCATCCTCCCTTGAAATTCGGCCTTCTTTTCTTCTTATTTCCTATGAAATTCAACTTATATCAAAATGAATGTCTAATGATGTTTGTTTATACCATTTATGTCACTTCATTTTAACATTAGAGCCGACCTGACACTTTCTTATTTTGTAATTCTTTTATTTAATTATCTTCAGGGCCTACATGTACTTCCTTCTTCAATTCACTTTGTCATCTTCAAAAATTCATTTCTCCTCAACCGTGAGGATCCATGTGACATGCCATATACCACAGGAAACAACATGATGTATATTATCCATTAATGGGTGTTTTATATGCATGTGCATTGTCCTTCATGTCCAAATACCTTTATCAATCTTGCGGTCCAAAACCCATGACTAGGGTTGACATCAATGACAACAACCAATCTTCCAACACATCTGCCCTCAGAAATTAAAACATCATCCATGGGCTATCTGGACTATTCTTCTCATGCATAGAAAAATAATTGTCCTTGATTTTTTATCCTGAACCATTCACCTAACTGGGCCAATTCTCCGGCACTAGTCACAGTGCAACCTAGAGAGAATGAGTCTACCTTAGGGAATGCCTATCCCTAATTGTTGAACCTAGACCATTCACCTAACTAGGCCATTCCTCCAGCACTAAACATAGTGAAACCTGGATAGAATGAGTCTGCCCTAGGGAATGACTATCCAGACCATTTCCTAATGGAAATGATTGTCCTGCACAAACCTCCAAAATGGACCATTCTTTGAAACTGCTTACAATTGTGAACTTCGAAAGAATGACTGCCCGACAAGGCGGACCATTCTACTTGACCACTACTCAGAGTGACCACCAAGAAGAATGATTGTCCTAGACCATTCCCCCACACAAGCCACAATGGGAATCATTGTCTATGGTACATCAACAATCTATCGAACCATTTTCATTACGAAAATGACTGTCCAATCTGGACCATTTTCCGAACTGAAAAATGCATGTACGTCAGAAATCTCAAACCACTTTCCGAACTGGAAACGAACTGCTCATCCTGGACCATTTTTCGAACCGAAAAATGACTATCCATAAATCAATAACACATCAATGCTCCCTCCCAACCTGGGAGTAATCTCTTCCTTCTTCTTTTTAATAAGGAAGTCGTCTCCACGAGCCCCATCTTGCAAACTTTTCATCTTGGATAGAGGTTTTACCAAAATATATGTTATCTTCTCATCCATGGAGATATATTGGAGAACCACTTCTCTTTTATGGACTTCATCACGGAGAATTCAATGTGATCTCAATGTACTTTGTTCTGTTATGGAACACTGGTTTTCTTTGAAGGATTCATGTAGCTCTGATCATTACAATATATATCATGGTCAAATTCAGCACTTTTGTTTCTTTCTATCTCATGGCATCGCGGAAAGGCTCAAACTGAAACATATTCAAGTAGCACTTCTTATGTCATCATGAGAGTTTTCCATGGATTAGCAATCCATCATCCCATACTTCTAAGTAACTATTCTGATACATTGTCTCTGTCATAGAAAGTTTTCACCATGCTTCTTCTATATATGAGACACTATGCATCAAGTTGTTTGAATCCATACAAGCTCTTCTTATATCTATATACATGGGTCTCTTTCTGGTATACCTCAAAAACTTGAGATTGATTTACATAAGCTTCTTCCTCAAATGCTCTATTGGGAGAAAAGTCTTTTACAACCAACTGATGTAAACTTCAATCCATGGATACTGCAAGAGATATAATAGCTCAGATAGAGGTATCTATGGTTTACGGGAACAAGTTGTTATCATAGTCTTCTCCTTCTGGAAGAACCTCTAGTTATGAATCTCGCAATGCTTCCATTCTTAACCCTTTTTCACAATTTCTTACATATATTGTTCTTCATCATATCTTCCATTACTTTTGTTTGATTGCTTCTAGTGGGTTCAAACCAATCTGGTAGTCTTGTGATTCTTGGTATAATGATTGGTTGTTCTGTATTTTCTTTCTCTCTTGGAATCCTCATGTTCTTCCTCATGTTTTTATTTAGCTCTTGGGTCCATGGAATTTTCTATAGATTCCATGACTTGAAGATTCCAACTTCTTCCTTTCATCATAGGATCATGGATGTATATGGACAACCAAGGATGATTTGAGGCTTCTTTTTGAAGAAGACTTCTTTTGAACATGTGTTGCTTATCATGGATGTTACATTCAATGGGAACGGGGACAAATACTTCATAATACTTAATGGATCATATCATTTAGGATTAGCTCCCTCCTAATCCTTGCTTCATACATGAATGTATGCTCTTCTTTTGGAATTATGTAATCAGCTCCCTCCGCCTAAGAGAGTCCACGCTTATGTCTACATCCTTATTGCCTTTTGCAAAGTGTCACAAGTCTTTTTCTAATTTCCTCTTGATTGCTGACATTTTTATTTTTGTTTTGACTTCTTCTGGGTCTCCTTAGGTTTGATTATGATTTTGGCTTTATCTGGCAGTTGTTACTTATATAATAGCTTCCACATGAATTGTTACCAAAGATTGTCAACATACTTCATCTTTTTCATGTGTATTGTGTGACTTGCAGTCATCGTAATAACAATCCTTATCCTTTTATTCTTCCATAGGTATTGTTTTCCTTGAACATATTTTCTTCTAAGAAATAGATATACATGATATGTATAGGAACTATGTAAACATGATATATACAAGAGCTTTGAAGAATATTGTTACCTTGACTTAGAAGAAGAAGTTTGTTTTATCCTGCTTGACTTTCTTTGATGGTTCCATTTCTTCGGCAAATGTTGCTTCGTCTGTTTCCTTCCTTTTCTTTAACTTAGAACAATGGTTCCTGTGGTGACCATATTTTCGACAATTGAAGTATTGTATCTTTGACATATCCTTTTTCTTGATTTGGTTTCTTCCTTGAGCCAAACTTCTTCTTATTCCTGAAATTCTTGAACCTTGTTGTGAAGGATTGATCATCATATTTCTTTTGGGTTTTCTCTTTTGCATTAATCCTTAATTCTTCTTGTGCACGGCAAGTCCAAAGTTCTTCAAATGTGGGATACTCATTCCTTGTGTTCATGTTTGCGGAAAATGCATCCCATGTCTTGGGAAGACCATTGAGTACTATATTTACCAGTTCCTTCTTTGAAATGATTTCTTCAATAGCTTGTAGTTGATCTCTTAACTAATATATTCTTACAAGGTATGATGTTATATTGTCATCATCATTCATTTCCATGTCATGGAGCTCATTCTTCAGACTCATTACTTTTCCAATGTTTCTCACTGAGAACAGGTTAGTTAGGGCATCGTACATTTTCTTAGATGAGTCAAGATGAGAGATGTAGGGTATCAAGTGCTATTTTACAGAGTCCACTATGATAATCATGTCATTGATATCATTTTCCTTGAACTTCTCCATAACTGCAATGTTCTAAGGTTCCTTCTCTTTTCCTTCTTCAAATTGTGGTTCCACGATCTTTCCTTTCACGATATCCAACACTTTATTCTTGGCAAGGATGATATCAATCCTTGTCTTCCATGCTCTAAAGTTAGAAGCCCCTTCTAACTTGTTTTCTGACTTTGTAGAGTAAGTCATGACTGCTTTGACTTGGTCAACCCTTGACTTTAACTTGGTCAACCTTTGACTTTAACCAAAAAATCAAACTTAGCGTCTTAACTTGTTGAGAGTATGAGGAGGTGTGTTGGGTTAGGGTGCACTAGGCTATCCATAAATTAGGTCAATCTCTTCACTTAAGGTGCCTCAACAAGAGGGTTAGGGTTTCGTTGCTGCAGCAAAAACTGACTACAACTGTAACTGAGCAAATCCTCCCAATCTATCTTCCAGCGGTTAGACTGTCCGAAGATAGTGTGGGCCCATAACCTTTTAGAAATAATAGATGTGCTAGTTTAACCATAGACAATATAGCAATATTGTCACCCACCCATAGGCCGAAGCCACCCGCGAGCACCTTAACCTTGACAAAGAATAATTTTGGAAGAAAACCCTAGGCCTAGTAGCCAATCAATGTAGCGTACCTCTCTCTAGAGCTAGCACACAAGGTAGAAATTCCAAACCATAACCAATAGAAAGTCCAATCCTAAACTGAGAATACAGGTTGCAGTAGTTGCAACTGCAGCTACTCTCGAGACTTGCGCACTTACCTAGTTTCTGCAGTGCGCACTCTTACATTTCTACAGTTGCGATATGTGTGTGTCAAATGAGATCTGACGCCCTATATTTATATTGTTCTCTTTAAGTTGTATGGGTCGACTTCTACTTATGGAGGCTAATAACTCAATATTAAATATTTCCTTTAGTCGACTTGTCTTCTAGGGTTATGTCCAATGCTTTAGGGTTTCTTCTTTCTTCCCGAAATATTCTATTCTTGTCAGGGTTACACGTGTACGTTAATACCTCCCGCAACTACCATAATATCAACACTAAGTCTCTGTCACAACAAATGTAAAAGAGGAGTAAAACATTATGTTGCACAAAAGGATTTGTAACCCAAAACATAGCCAAGGCTCAAGCCTACCACACCAAAGGTTAGTCCAATCAAAAAAACATCAAGCCTTGGTGACACCATAAACAAAGAGAAAGAAACAAATAGATAGAGTCAACCCCTAAGCATGGAAAACAATATAAATATCAGCTATCAAGGGTCACATATTTGTTATCAAATTTAGGTATCAAACAGATGCAAGGAGGCAACACCAACAATTAAAAAGAGGAGGATTATTAGGGTTAGGGTTTTATCTAAGAGATCAGTGGGATTATTAGGGTTGAATTTTATCGTAGAGATTAATTCAATAAATCTAAATAATCCACATATAATATTACTTACTAATACCAATGATCAATTTGGCTTGCTAGCATCTTTGGGTGATCTGCGCCTCTGTTGGTTAAAATTAGAGAAAGCATTGAAAGTAGTACGCCCATAGAAAAAAAGACAGAGAACTAAAAATTTCAAATTTCATAAACAAGAACACTGCAAGTTAAACACTTAAAATCACATGAAGTTAAACACTGCAAGTAGTCTCGCTTTCCTTTCAATTTGACAATCTCTATCCTCCGCTTGCACTACATGGTGTAGTTGAACTTCGATTGTTTGACATTCTGTTGAATGGGTGAAGGCATGATCTTTGATTGAGTTCGACCAAGTGCATTTGATCAGATAAACAATGTTGATCTGTGCATCTAGGGCACCCAGATTGAATCCTTGGTTAGTGATGATAGGGTTTTACAATCTGTATTTTATTTTTATATTATTATTTTTTTAATGTAATTTTATCTAATATTATTACAATTTTAATTTGACAACATCTCTCTATACTGGATTGTAGAGCATTTGGGGCATCTAGATTGAATCTTTGGTTAGTTATGATAGGGTTTCACTATTTATACTTTATTTTTATATTATTATTTTTTAATATAACCTTATCTAATATCACCATAACTCTAATATCACCCTAATATCACCATAACTCCTAATATCACCATAATCCTAACGTGACAACATCTCTCTACTGGACTGTAAAGCACCTGGCTACTCTCAGTTAAATCAAGTATCACCTGGCTACTCTCAGTTAAATCAAGTATCCCATGGAATAGAGAATGAAAAGACATTAAATTAAGTTTCAGAAGTAGGAAGGAGCTCCAATGCATGGTTGCTTTCATGATTCCATGAAGGAGTTCTTCCAATGATACTCTAGCAAAATGTTCATTACAATTTTATTCGGTGCACTACATCGAAAAGGGTCATCTAATATAGCAGGTCAAGGAAGCTGCGACACTGGTGATTGTGGCGGTTTGCTCACTTGTCAAGTTTCTGGACGACCTCCTGCAACGCTCGCCGAGTATACTCTTAATGGGAACAACAATTTCTATGACATCTCTCTCATTGATGGATTCAATCTGCCTCTCTCCATAACCCCCTCGAACACTTTCCCAATTGTGGACCTCAGCTGCAAAATTATTTCCAACTGCCCGATAGAATTGAGAGTCGTTGAAGGATGCGAGAGTGCTTGTGGTGCCGGTGAAGCTTTAAATTCTCCTCACTAGTGCTGCACAGGGAACTACGTCAACAACTGCCCTCCCAACAGCTATTCCGAACACATAAAGGGGCAGTGCCTACAGACCTACAACTATTGCAAGGACGGTTAATACGTGATGATAATATCATCCATATTAGTATTAAAGATAAATAAATTCAATCTCCTTAGTATCATGTTCATAATAAGGATACACTTGTATTCAAAGAGCGAGTTCTATGCAAAGGTACTTCATTCAATTGAGATTGGATGGTTTCCTTTGCTGCGTCTTGTAATCCACAAATTCAATCTCCATATCCAGTATATTATCATATTCATAATCATAATATTCAACTGCATTTAGTATCATATTGCTCACTCCACGATCGCTGGTTCAACAAGGTAAATTCTTCTAAATCTCCAAATCTTTTTCGTTGCGTTTTCTATAGATGAAACAAGGCATTTTCTTCTAACTCCTTATTTTTTTACAAAAAATAAGAGGGTTTTACACTTCTAATTGTTCAACAGACTCTAAAAACCGTAAAGAAACAAAAAACGTTTTTGATTGGACTGCACGCCCACTTGGTCATTTTTTCTATTTCGCGCCTGCTCATACAGTGCAACAAGAAGCAAACTCGCGCGGCCAGCTATTGGTCTCATGGTAATTGCAGAATTTAAGGTTTTTGTTTTAAATTTATGAGGATAATAAGAAACCCCACGGCTCAACCCAAGGACCTCTCCATTTATTTTCCCTTTGGATGATAAATGTAAGTGTGATAAATCTCCATCTCCATTAAATAAACCAGGGCGACTTTTCCCTACCGAATTTTGTGATCTCTGTTAAATTCATTGAGTAGGGAAGCAACGGTAATGGTAACATTACATTTTCCGGATTCTATCAAATATAAGGATGTCATATTTCATTTCTTTCCAAACGGATCACTTATTCTTTGACTAATGCTCCAATGGCGTTAGCAAGGACGGGGAACGAAGATCATGCTTTCAATAAAACCGTTATTAAATAAAACCGTAATTTTCCAAACCTCATTAAAACTTGAATTCTATATATGGTTCAATGGGATAAATTTCAGGCACCAAATTTTAGAGACGAGTTGAGAAAAAGGCATTTTGTTTTAGGTTTAGCGTTTTGGGTACTGATGAAACTTATGGTTAATGGTAACACGGATCTTTCTTTTTTTAATAATGATCCGGAAATTTATAAAAAAACTTTTGGAGTAACTTGAATTAAAATTATAAATAAATAAATTCAATGTAATTATATATACACGTTATATAAATAGTCTTAGAGTAGTTTTTGTATAATAATGTAATACTTATAAAAAATAAAACTTAAAACTTATATTTTAAAAAAATAAACTCAATATAAAAAATAACTATATATTATAAAAAATAACTATATATTAGATATTAATTTAAAATAAAATCAATATACAAGATATTGATTTTACTTCATATTGGAAATCCATCCATTTTTTGCTTGATACTTGCTCGTTGGTCTCTTTCTTGGTGCATCAATCGATAATATCTCACGACAGGGACTTGTTGCCTTTGCAACCCCTCTTGTATTTCAATAGTAATTGGAACCCTATTAATAAGATATGACCATAATATAATTTTATATATGTTATACTCTTGAGTGGGTCAATTGTTCCAATCTCTACTTTCTCATTACATTTGCAATGAAACTCACGACATTACATTTGCAATGAAACTCAACATAGAAGAAGTGAGATTGTTCAATGTTTCTACGTGTTATAGTTGAGAGGTTAACATAAACAATATGCATGAGTCTCAAGGGGAACTCGCTAGCTTTTGGATTGTTCACACTATGAAACACATCAATATAGATATGGACGATGGCATGAGCTCGAGGGCCATATTTATATTACAGGTTTGCAATATACTGTAGACAGTGACAGAGTGGCAAACGATCTTAAACAATTGATTATGCACCCCATAACGCACACAAGTAGTATATATGGTAATTGTACCTACTGTTTATATGTTGCAATATATCTATTTTCCATATTGAGAGCTTAGTGTGATTGGTGCATAGCACAACAAATGACACTAGATCGTTGGTGTACATTCATAACAAATTCAATTGAATTCGGATGCACCTATTCAGCCTCAGATATAGATATGAACCAGAATTGTAGGTAGATTTAAGTTTAAACATAAACTACTTATAATTAAAAAAAAAACATTTAGAAATTAAAATAAGGAAATATTTTCTCAATAAACCTGTGAAATCATGCCATTGGGTAAGAATAGGAAGGGAAATAACCCAAATTTGTAAACCAAAAATTATTTAGATTTCAAACCCTAAAATTATGTTTTATATCATTTAGGGTTTAGGGGTTGCAAAATGAAACAAAGATCATGAGATTTTTCAATCAACATCTAGATCTGAAATGAAGATATGATTTATATTCCAGGTKTAGGTAKATCTAAAATATAGATCTASGATTCCATTTTTTCTAAACTTAATTGAAAAGGCCCCTAAGCCTTAAGGTTTGAAACATGGCTCTGATACAATATGTGAGGCCCTAAATATGAAAAAATGTGAATAAATAGATAAACACCACAAATTTCAACCATTGAGTGATAAAATTAGAGATACATGATTGATGATAATAGAATTTATAAGGAGGAGCAAGTAAAGCACTTAAATTAACGGAATCCAGTTACCTTTGGTTCTCCAATCCTTAATCTCACATGCAACATGCTGCAACACAATGTAGGAGATTACTATCCTCCCAACCAACTCATTGGTCATCATGACTGAGAGCCAAATATTTTGATCCTTGTCCTCAAATTGCCCAAGCAAATTGAGAATGACAAGGAGGAATTCTTCAAGGGCTTAATAGAGGAAAATAATTCCTCCTTGAGAATGGCAAGGAGGAATTTTTTAAGGGCTTAGTAGAGGAAAACAATTCTCACCTGAAAAATTATAATAAGGAGTGATCACATAGATTAAAAACTTAAAAGCTAAGAATAGAAACTACAAAAAGAAAATCAAGATCTCGAGAAGAAATTTGACAATAAATTATTTGAGAAAGATGATGAAATTTATCGCCTAAAAGATCACAGTTAAGAACTATTTGCACAATCAAGAAGTCAAAGGATATGAAGCAATGCATTTAGAAGTTGGAACAAGAAAATCAAGATCCTGTGAAGAAATTATCAGAAAAGGATGAATAAATTTCTCACTTAAGGAACCTTAATCAGAGGTTGCTTAAACAAATCAAAAGGTTAAAAAA
>JASDQU010103985.1:31749-49317 GCA_032191745.1 Picea mariana | reverse complement strand
GAAAGATACCTTAGAGATATTCATGCTATGCTGCAAATATGAGCCGCATCATTTATTTTGAGCCTTCCTGTTGTAAGGAGGCAACTAGTCATCCAATATGGAGAGATTTCATGATGGAGGAGTATCAATCCATCATGAAAAATGATGTGTAGGATTATATTGTTATGAGACTTGAGGGGAAGTCTGTAGTGACTTCCAAATGGATCTACAAGATCAAACACATAGCTGAGAGGAGCATCAAGAGACACAAAATGATATTTGTTTCTAGAGGATTCTCTCAGATAGAAGGAAGAGATTATGAGGAGAAATTTTCTCCTGTTGCTCGATACACTTATATCCAGATGATTATTTCCCCTGCAACATCCATGGGTTGGAGAGTACATCAGATGGATGTAAAGACAAAATTTCTCAATGGAGAGATTGAGGAAAAATTATACATCAAGCAACCAGATGGTTTCGTGATACATGAGAAGGAGTCTCATCTGTGCAGGTTGAAGAAGGCCCTGTATGGACTCAAGCAACTACCTCGAGCTTCGTATGCGAGGATTGATGGACACCTGATGATTTTTGGGATTCAAAAAAAGTGTTGTCGATCCCAGCCTATACTACAAGACTGTTAATGGTAAGTCCCTTATTTTGGTCCTCTACGTTGATGATTCATTCCTCACCGATATAGAGAGCCTTATTGTTGAATGCAAGTATGCATTGGCCTCCAAGTTTGAGATGAAGGACCTTGGATGATGCACTACTTCTTGGGACTAGAGATGTGGCAGAGAACTGATGAGATCTTCTTGAGTCAAGGGAAGTACACAATTGAGATATTGAAGAAGTTTGGGATACTGAACTTGAAGCCCGTGGCTACACCAATGGTGACAAATATGAAGAAACTAAGTGTGTCTTCTTCTGATTTTGACAAAATTTATCCGACTTTGTACAGATAACTGATTGCATAATTGATGTATCTGGTTAATACCAGACCAAATATTTTCTATGTAGTGAGTGCACTTAGCTAGTTTATAATTCATCCGAGATAAACACACTAGATTGTTGTGAATCACATGTTGAGATACTTGCGAGGCACAATTGGACATGGTTTGAGATATACTTCTAGTATTGATATTATGTGGTAGGAATATATTGACTATGATTGGGCAGGGAGCGTAGTGGACAGAAAGAGCACCTTCGAATGTTTCTTGAATTTGAGATCTTTCATGGTTACCCGATGTAGCAGAAAATGAATTTTTGTGGCTTTGAGCACAATAGAAGCAGAGTACATTGCATTAAAAGTATGTCAGTCTGTGAAGCAGTGTGGCTCTGCAATCTCTTTGTAGATTCATTCGAAGATGTGATGGATTCCACCATTATTCATTATGGTAACCAAAGTTGTGTGAAGATCTCAGATAATCCAGTGTTTCATGACAAATTGAACCACATTGAGATCAAGTACCATTACATTTGAGACATGGTGCAGAGGAAGGAAGTATTGGTACAATACCTTCCTAAAAATGAGGAGGTTGTTGATGTTCTTACCAAACCAGGACAAAGTTCAAGTACTTCCATGACAGACTTGGCGTGGCAGAGAATGTCTCCCTCACTGAGAGGGAGTGTTGAAGTTTGCAGCTTCCTGAGACATCCTCTAGATTGTACTCCTCTATGACTACGTTTAGTTGATCTGTTATGATACTTATCCGAGAAGGGATAAGTGGGAGACTTATCCAATAAGGGATAAGTGTGTTTCGTCTTATAGCCTAAAATCCCTTATGGAGAGCACATGAGGACACATCCCATGTGGAGAGAACATGAGGACATGTCAAGGGAGTTGACCCTTGATGTCACACACTATGGGAGTTGACCCTAGTGTTTCTAGAGGGTGTAGCCTCTAGAAGTCCACATGGGAGTGTCATGTGTGACAAACATTCTCTAGATCGTACTGTGATTAAGTTGAGTTGATCTATGAGGACACTTATTCGAGAAGGGATAAGTGGGACACTTATTCAAGAATGGATAAGTGCATTTGGGATTATATCCCAAAGTCCCATGTGGAGATAACATGAGGACATGTCAAGGGAGTTGACCCTTGATGTCACACACTATGGATTTAACCCTAAGTGTTCCTAGAGAGATTAGCCTCTAGAAGTCCACATGGGAGTGCCATGTGTGACAAACCTTTTGCTACTATGGTGGTTTTGTACCACTGGTGGAGACTGTGTGTCTCTGGATAGTAGTTGTCTGATACTATGGTGGTTGTGTACCACTGACAGAGACAGTGTGTCTCTGGATAGTAGTTGTCTGATACTATGGTGGTTGTGTACCACTGACAGAGACAGTGTGTCTCTGGATAGTAGTTGTGTACTACTATGGAAAGATACCTCCCTAGCTAAGAGGGAGTATTGATGTTTCAACATCAGGTGAAAATTCTCCTAGATTGGGCTGCATACCAAGGGAGATAGGATGTATTTATCATAAAGGTGCACTTGTGGTAAATGGGCCCAGACGTAGTCCTTCCTTGATCATGACAAGGAATAAAATGGACTCGAGGTGCTTGAAGTATTTTCCATGTGTCAGTTGGCATTAGGCTGAAATTCACTCACAGTCGTGTACTTGTGGTGAAAGATCATGGTGTGTTCTTTGTCCTAATCATGGTGATTTGACAAGGAATAATAAAGACTCAATATGCTATATGTTATCACATGTGAACCCAAAGTGAGCCTGATCTTAGAGAGAGTTAATTGGCTTAGAGGGAGAGCCGTAGAAGGAGTTTCTCCTCGGTTCAGGTGGGAGAGAGACGTCTCTCAAGACTGACAGACAAGTGTCATGAGTTTAGGGTGAAGTTTGTATACTTCAAAGACAAGCTTGGCATGATGCAGAATGTCTCCCTCATTGAGAGAGAGTGTTGAAGTTTGGACAACATTGTGAAGACATTCTTTGACTATTCAAGGGACGCATCCTTTCATGGATGGTCACCATATGTTCCCTATATATGGAACACTCATCATTGTAATAATATATCGATCATATCTTATATGAAGAAAAACAACACAAATGACAATTTTAAACTAAATAATATCAATTTAAAATCATCTATAAGACTACTTTTAATAAGATTGTATGCTTTCTAATAACATTTAACCTTAATTCCATACATAAAACCAAATACTACTCGTTATAATTTAACTTTTTATTAATTACTTATTAAATTTTGTTTTATTTTAAATTTATAGAAAATATAAAATCTCACCTACACCTTTATTTTTAATTAACCTGAAAGGCCTACACTATTGACAATGGGCACATTTAATGTTCTTTTAACCAAAAATTTCAATTGTATGGTTATCAATTGAAGATGCTAGCATATTCTTAGTCGTCCTTCCAAATCAATGAACGAGATCTCATGTTCATAACTTTCTAGCATTTTTAAAAGCTTTCATTAACCTCTTTACTTTTTAACATTTACTTAATATGATTAAGAAATTACTATGTGTGACCATCTAATTGCCACTTTCAAATGATTAACAAACTTAATTGAAATTACAAATTTACTCTACTATTAACTTTTTATCATTTTATAGTATTAGATTTAAATTTGTGGCAGGTTTACTTATGGCAACAACATAATTACAATCAACCGTTTCATATTCTTCAGTGGTTTCATATTCTTGGTTTCATCTTACCAGTCGGCTTTTCAGCATTAACAAAGATCAAATCTCACCTACACCACAAGAAACAACTATGAATTCCTTAGGAGGGAAATTGACACTAGAATTAAAAAAATAATTAGTGGTAAGTTTGATTTAGTGTTAAAAAAAATAGTTTAGTAGCAAATTTGATTTAGTGTTTAAATATATTTATGGCCATAGAAATTTATATGGTAGGTCATAAGTTCAAAGGGATAGGATATGTATATCTCCTTAAACTTTACTAGTCAAATAGAATAGCTGGATGAAGGGGGTCTCTTGTCCCACAAACAAAGATATCTCATACATCAATTTCACTTTGTATATACTTTATATATATGCATCAAACTAAAAACAATTTCACTTTGTATATATGCATCAAACTAAAAACAGTCACGCGGTCGCCCTGCATGCCCCTCCCTCCTGCGCCGCCCTGCATGCCCCTCCTGCGCTCAGTTCAAACTCATTCCATCTGTCTTCACTGTCTTCATGCTTGTCCAGTTCCGGAGTCGTCCTTGTCCATGATTGTGAAAGAACACCCCAACATTCGCGGCATCAATCTGGATCTCTCGCATACCTGGTAATCTCAAATCCCAAATTGATGATACCTGAGTAGAGCTGCGTGGATTAAGCTGCGTTTTCGATTCAATATGATCACAATTAGAATTGGGCATTCAATGTGATCATAATTAGAATTTAGGGTTTAGGTATAAGACTGTTTAGTCTGGTCTGTTTTTGTTTTTAACAGAATAAATGATTGTAATTTCACTCATTTTGTATGACTAGAAGGACGAGGAGTGCGTGGAGAAAGGTAGATAAAAATCTACAGGACAGATCAAAGGTAGATAAAAGGAGTTTGGTGTTGGTGGAGGTGCAAAGTTCAAACCCTTAACCTTTATAAGTCACTGCTCATCCTGGAGAAGTGGCTTGCCCCGCTTTTGGCCGACGTCGCTGATAGAGACACGCAATCGACTTGAGGATGTATTTCTCCGTCACACATTGGACAACATGTGCAGTCTTGTCTTCCAGAGAAACTCCGACTGCATCGTCGTCTGTGTTTGTGAATCCCTCCGCGAAGGCCTCCGACGACGCCGTGGAGGCAACTATTTACCGACACGTTATGCTCCGCACGTACTGGAAGTTATTCCCACTGCTGAAATTCGGCAAGGAGAGGCAGTTCCAGAAGGTGCTGAAGCCATTGATCAACGAATTAGCCCAGGATGACGGACAAATCATATAAATTTGTACAATATCCTTTGACAATTGAACCTTTTACCGGTTCCCTGTACATCGGTTTTATGTCGGTGTCGATGCTTACATCCCAAATCCATGTTCCAAAGGCTCGTTATCGACAGTGGTAGGTTGTTTGGGAGGCACAGTAAGAGGACGACCGGGAAAAAACATATTTCTGGCAGCGTGGCGTTAAGTCACAATCCACAAAACTATGTAAGATTGCAGGTAATTTATAAACCCACGCATAATTTTTTCTCTGGCAAACCTTAAATTAGGAAATGTTTTACAAGATTATTTCATTGCGCTACATTTTGTCTATGGGAAATCATGATTTTGTAGGCAACGAAGAAGCCTAGCGGAGGTGTGAGTGAAGGGCATGTGAAAGCATGGATGAAATTGGCGGAGAAACTCTTGAAACAGAAGAGCAGGGAATCCATTAACATTCCCAGAGTTACGCGGAGAGATTAGATTGGTTTCCAGAACAGCTTGGCCTAATGGTTAAGAACATGTGTTTCCTCTTAAGAGGTCACAGGTTCAAATCCAGAGGTGACGCAACCGCACCCTTGGGCACGTCTGCTCCCTTAGGATCTTCTGATAAACTCGACTCGAAGGACTTCAAAGGTCCCTCTAATTCCCTGACGGGAATTTTCCTACAACTCTTCGAGTGACCTCCCTTCAAACTCGGGAAATCGGACTTCGCAATTTTGCGAATCCCATGGTCGCGTGTTTCTTACTTCACGATTCCCCGAAACCCGATGCGAGTGAACGTTGACTTCTCCTCTGCTATCGGAACTTCTCCCTATCGGAAAATCGCTATTTGCGATGTCAACAATTGAAATTTCCAACCTCCGATACCCGATGCGTCGAATCTCCGATGCTGCGCCACCTGTCTACTTACCTGTTCCTCTGTGACCCACACTCTGTAGGCAGGTTGGGAAATCGCGTATCGGGGTATCGCGATTCCCGTTGCACAAATTCACGGACCCTTCCAAGTCCCGATCCCCGGAGTGCGATTCCACCTGTCGTCGACTCACAGTGAGACTCATCCCTCTGACACCTGTCCTCCACTAGGGCCTTTAACCCTGTCGGGAAATCGCAGATCGCGTTTTCAACATATGCAATACTCTTGTCTCCAGAAATCCTGAATCGCCGAACTCTGAACTATCCGGGATCTTGCGCCATGTATCCCCGCTATGATCAACGATCCCGATCCTCTCGGGAAATCGCTAATCGTGATTTCATGCACGAGGCTCTTTGCTCCAGAAACTCCGATTCTCCGATGAGTCGAGTCCCGATGACTTCCTGTCTTCTTCCCTGCACGCTAAGGCTTAACCCGTGCGCAAGTCCCCAAGATCCGACGGCTGACGGAATTTCGCTAGTTTCCTCTGTGAACCCTGACCTTTGATTTCTCCCCCTTGAGGATTTCTTGAGAAGACTGAATGTTCTTTCTCAGAATTTGTTCTCCAACGTCTGCGCTAGCAAACCTTGCTCGAACCTTCTTCGACACAACCTCCTGTGCTCTTTTTCGATGATATCACAAAGGCACTAAACCTCCTGAGCTTTGCTGCTCTGATTCTTTCAGAGATATTCGCGCGCACCCCTTGCGGAAATCATTCAACAACTCTGTAAACACTTCTAGTGTTCAAACTCCTTCGACCCTGCACAACTCCTGTAGCAGCAGTCTTCAATCTCCTTCGCTCAGATTAACAACTGAGACTTCTTCTCCAGCCTGCGTACTCCTTGCACGGCTTCAACAACTCTCTTTCACTTCTGGGTGAATGAGAACAAGAGTTAAACTACTGAACCCTCATCAACGCACTCCTTGCGGATGGATTCAACTGCACACCTTGCAGGAATCTCCTGGCTCAGATAGATAAACAATTGAAACTTATTCTCTCCCTCTCCTTCAGACTTCAGTTTCGAAACATGAAATCACATGCACAACATATACAAAGAAAATGCATAACAGAAAACAAACATTCATGAGCATAATATCAACACACAGAGAATAGACACATGACCATGGATTTGAATCAAAACTTTCTTCTATTAATTCAATATCTGTACATGGGTGTTCTCTACACAGTTATTTGCTTGCTCTGTTCTCTTCTTGCTCCTGAATGAATAATTCTGAATAATAATACAATGTACAAGTGAGGGTGTCTATATTCGTTTTCCCTCCTTCCATCTAAAACTGTCTAATCTAGAGATAAATCCTATCTACCAGCATTAACTAGATTAAATGCCTCCTTATCTACTTCAGACAAGAGCGTATGGCTCGAGGTCTGATTCAACATACAAAAGGCGCTTTTTTATAAATGGTGCATTTATACATTGGCGCATCATCTTGAATGAAATTTCAAAAAGTTTCAGCTGGACTTGTCCAGCTGTTTGATGTCTTCCATACTGGCTCGCTTGTCTTAGGCGATGCTCCTTGATGAGTTGGCGATGCTCTTGCATCATACTCCTCAGCTTGAAAACTTTCATGGGCTCCTGTCCATGAGCTCCTACACGGTCTATCCATGCTTCTGTATTACTGCTTCAGTCTCCCAGCTGGCATCTTCCACTGGGTGATTCTTCCACTTGACCAGATAGTCGAAGTATTGCTTACGCCTGGTATTCTTACCCACTCTATTGTCCAGTATGCCCTCCATCTGTGGCTTCTCTGCAATCGGCACTTGCTTTTGCCACTGGACTTCTGGTCGTTCATCATTTCCAGCTCCTGCTTCCTTAGCTTTATAGGGGTATAAGTCTGAGACATTGAACGTCGGAGATATTTCGATGTCATCCGGTAATTCAATCTCATAAGCATTTTCTCCCATTTTCTTTAGGACTCTGCATGGCCCAATTTTCTTCATTTTCAACTTGTTATATGTTCCCCTTGGGAACCTTTCTTTTCTCAGATGTGCCAGAACCAGATCACCAAATTCGAACTGAAGTTGTCTCCAATGCTGATCTTCTTTGCGCTTGTATTCCTGATTTGATTCTATCAGTCGCTGCTTCACCTTACTGTGAAGTTCTTTCATCGCCTCAGCGAACTCTTCTTCACTAGCGTTGCTAGTCACAGTCTGTTCTGAATCTCGCAATTCAGAAACTCCTCTCGGCTGTGTACCATACACAATCTGAAATGGACTTTTTCCTGTGCTCCGATTCACTGAATCGTTGTATGCAAACTCTGCCTGTGGCAATATGCTATCCCAGCTGCTATGGTGCTCTGTCACCAAGCTCCTCAGTAAATCTCCCAGACTTCTATTTACAACTTCTGTTTGTCTGTCTGTCTGAGGGTGATAAGATGAACTAAACGCCAAGTTAGTTCCTAGCTTCTTCCATAAGGTCCTCCAAAAATGTCCAATGAATTTTGTGACCCTATCCGAAACTATGCTTTTCGGCAATCCATGGAGTCTAACGATCTCTTTGAAAAACAAGTTCGCGATGTGAGTAGCATCGTTGGTCTTCTGGCATGGAACGAAATGTGCCATCTTTGAAAACCTGCCCACCACCACAAAGATGGAATCAACCCCTCTCTACGTCCTTGGCAAACCCAATACAAAATCCATGCTTATCGCCTCCCATGGTCCCTCTGGTATGGGAAATGGCTCGTAAAATCTTGCATTTTGCTTTCTCCCCTTCGAATGTTGGCAAATCCTGCATCTGTCAACAAATCTCTTGACCTCTGCTCGCATGCCTGGCCAAAAATATGATTCGCTCAGCTTTGTGAATGTCTTATCATGGCCAAAATGTCCTGCCAATCCACCACTGTGTTTTTTCTTCAACAAGTTCTCCCTCATGGAGCAATTTGGGATACATAGTTGATTGCATCTGAACAACAATCCCTTTTGGATCATATAATCTATCGAAGGACTTCTGTCTCTGAGAACTGAATTCTCAGCTGCTTCATACGCTTCTCTGAAATCTGCATCTCCTGCATACATGTCCCTGAGATTTTCAAAACCCAATGTTTTGACTTGGAACTCCTGTAGCAACAGACATTTCCTGCACAAAGCATCAGCCACTTTGTTAGCAGTACCTAAAATGTGTTTGATCACAAATGTAAAATTATGCATATACTCTACCCATTTTGCATGTTTCTGATTTAACTTCTCCTGTTGACTCACAAACTGCAATGCATGATTATCATTGTACAATACAAATTCCTTTGGGATCAAGTAATGCCTCCACTTCTTCAACGCCTGTATGATAGCATAAAACTCTTTTTCATACGTGGAGTATTTCATCTTTGCTTCATCCAACTTCTCATTGAAATATGCAACTGGTCTGTCTTCTTGACTTAAGACCACTCCTATGGCATATTCGCTCGCATCACACTTCACCTGAAATGTTTTCATGAAATCTGATAACACCAACACTGGCTGTTCCATTATCTTCCGCTTCAACAGATTGAAGCTCTTCTCAGCCTCTGCTGTCCAATGAAAAGACTTATGTCGCTTCTTCACCGTGTCCATCATTGCTGTGCTAATTCCACTGAAATTCCTGATGAACTTTCGGTAGAAACTAGCCAAACCATGGAAACTCCTCACCTCGAAAATATTCCTCGGTGAAGGCCAATTCTTAATCACTTCCACCTTACTCGGATCCATTTTCAACTCATTCGCTGAAATAACAAAACCCAAATAAATGAGCTCTGTCTTCATAAATGAGGATTTCTTCATGTTAATCAACAGCTTCTCCTGCTGTAGTTTTCTCATCACAATGGCCAAATGTTTCAAGTGTTCAGCCTTCGTCTTACTGAAGATCAGTATATCATCCAGATATACGATGACAAATTTCCCGATGAATTCCCTTAGGACTTCATTCATCAGTCTCATGAATGTGCTCAGCGCGTTTGTCAAACCAAACGGCATGACCAACCATTCATACAAACCTTCGTTTGTCTTGAATGCTGTCTTCCACTCATCACCTTCCCTCATGTGAATCTGGTGATATCTTCTCTTCAGATCAATCTTTGAAAAATAATTTGCCCCACTTAGGCAATCCATCAGATCATCCATTCTCGGCAGTGGAAACCTGTACCTGATGGTAATTTTGTTGATCGCTTTTGAATTGGTGCACATTCTCCAACCTCCATCTTTCTTTGGACTAAGCACTGTTGGAACGACACACGGAATTAGGCTTTCTCTGACCAATCCTTTGTCCAACAACTCTTGGACTTGCTTCTTGACCTCCTCATTTTCCTGCGGTGTCAATCTGTACGCAACTTTGTTCGAAAAACTGGCTCCTGGTATGAGGTCTATGTGGTGACTCACACTCCTCATCGGTGGCAACGAACGAGGTAATTCATCCACGATGATGTCAACGAACTCTTCCAGCAGTTCCTGAATCTCATCTGGCAGATCATCCACTTTGGTGCTAGTCAGAACAATCCTCGGTTTTCTGACCACAAAGAATTGTGGATCTTCTTTCTTCTCCATCTCTGTAAGAAGCTCCTTCCCACTCATGAGAAGTATCATGTTGCTTACTTCCGGTTTCACTTCCTTATCCTTTATCGGAAGCAACCTGTGTGTCCTCCCAGCCTTCTCTAAAGTATATGTGTTCATCCTCCCATCATGAACCACATTTCGGTCATATTGCCATGGTCTACCCAGTAACAAATGACATACATCCATGGGAATGACATCACAGAGTATTTTATCATTATATCCCCCTATCTTGATGTTAAATAAANGGTGCTAGTCAGAACAATCCTCGGTTTTCTGACCACAAAGAATTGTGGATCTTCTTTCTTCTCCATCTCTGTAAGAAGCTCCTTCCCACTCATGAGAAGTATCATGTTGCTTACTTCCGGTTTCACTTCCTTATCCTTTATCGGAAGCAACATGTGTGTCCTCCCAGCCTTCTCTAAAGTATATGTGTTCATCCTCCCATCATGAACCACATTTCGGTCATATTGCCATGGTCTACCCAGTAACAAATGACATACATCCATGGGAATGACATCACAAAGTATTTTATCATTATATCCCCCTATCTTGATGTTAAATAAACACTGTTTAGTGACACTCACTTGATGTCCCTTCTGTAGCCACGAGACTTTGTATGGACTCAGGTGATCAGTTGTCTCCAATTCCAACTTTTCCACCATCTCAGTTGAAACAAGATTATCTGTGATTCTACTATCCACGATAACCTTGCATTTCCTATCCTTGGTTTTGCAAGCTGTCCTGAATAGTCTGGTCCTTTGAGCTGAAATTTCTTGCACCTCTTTCTCAGGTGTCAAAGGGACTTTTCGCATCAAAAGTGAGCTTCCTCTTTCTGCGCCTTCTGCTTCAGCATCTCGCCTCTGTGCTTTGGCGATGTGAGCTTCTCCACCTTCTCTCTTTTTCTCTGGACACTCGAATGACTTGTGCCAATTTTTTCCACATGTGAAGCATGTGATTACTCCACCTCGGTCTCTTCCCCTACCTCTGGTACGAGGAAAAGTGTTTGCATCAGCATAATCTCGACTCCATTCATTATGCTGTCCCCTCTGCTCAGCATATTGTTGTCCTCACTGTGAGGTTCCACCTCTTTCAACTTTACCCTGAGGTTTCTTCCATTCCTCCTTGGGCTTCTGGTATTTCTCCTGAGTAACTGCCTTGCCTCTGGGATGACTTCTGCCTCACCCTCGCTGACCTTTCTTGCGGCTCAGCTTCTCTTCGGCTTTCAGAGCCATATGATAAGAATCCTCCACCGTCCTGATGGTAACCATGCTTAATTCATCCTGAATGTCATATCTCAGACCATTCAGATATCTGGAAACCTTCTCATCATCACTCTCCCGATGACCTGCTCTGATGTTCAGTCGATAGAATTCCTCAGTGTATTCTTTCACTGTCATCAGTTTCTATCTCAGGTTCTACATCCTCCTGAACATATTAATTTGGTAGTCTCTTGGGAGGAACTTTACTTCATCTTCGCAATCATTCGATCCCAGCTTTTAATCTTTTGCTTACCTTTGCAGCGTCTGTCTGCTTGAAGCTCGTCCCACCATAATGTTGCATGTCCTTTCAATCGGGTGATGGCATGTCTAACCTTTTTATCCTCTTCTATATCCTCATAATCGAAGTAGGTATCAAGAGCTTGGATCCAATCCAGTAGATCCTCTGCATCTAGACTTCCTTCATAAGCTAGAATGTCCGTCTTTGTTTTTGAACTCATCCGGGAGATAGCTTTAATCAGTCGCTCATTGGCTGCATCTTCGGCTACAACTTCTCCTTGTTGTTCAGCTTCAGCTTCGCCTTCGGAGTCGCTCAGATCTCTAGCATTGGTTGTGCATCTCTGCGCTGCTTCCATGCCTTCTAATCTTGCTCGGAGATCATGTATATGTCGCTCCATTTCTGGATTCTGCGCTGGCCTGCCTCTTCTTCTCACCTCCCTGTCTTCTGGGTCAGGTGATTGTCTTTCTCTTCTGGGCGGCATGGTGAATCCTCTTCTTTGCTACAGAAAGCAAAGATATATTCCCACTCTAATACCACTCTATGTGTATCAGAGTGCGTCTTCTCCTCTTCTTCCCCCTTTCCTGAAATATACAGACAAGATATCCGCTCTGATACCACTCCGACGCAACCGCACCCTCGGGCACATCTGCTCCCTCAGGATCTTCTGATAAACTCAGCCCGAAGGACTTCAAAGGTCCCTCTTATTCCCTGATGGGAATTTTCCTTACCCACAACAACTCTTCGAGTGACCTCCCTTCAAAATCGCGAAATCAGACTTCGCAATTTTGCGAATCCCATGGTCGCATGTTTCTTACTTCACGATTCCCCGAAACCCGATGCGAGTCAACGTTGACTTCTCCTCTGCTATCGGAACTTCTCCCTATCGAGAAATCGCTATTCATGACATCAAAAATTGGAATTTCCAACCTCCGATACTCGACGCGCCGAATCTCTGATACTGTGCCACCTGTCTACCTACTTGTTCCTCTATGACCCACACTCTGTAGGTAGGCCGGGAAATCGCGTATCGGGATATCGCGATTCCTGTTGCACAAATTCACGGACCCTTCCAAGTCCCGATCCCCGAAGTGCGATTTCACCTGTCATCAACTCACGGTGAGACTCAACCCTCTGACACCTGTCCTCCACTAGGGCCTTTAACCCTGTCAGGAAATCGTGGATCGCGTTTTCAACATATGCAATACTCTTGTCTCTAGAAATCCCGAATCGCCGAACTCCGAACTATCCAGGATCTTGCGCCACGTATCCCCGCTATGATCAATGATCCCGATCCTCTCGGGAAATCGCTAATCGCAATTTCATGCACGAGGCTCTTTTCTTCAGAAACTCCGATTCTCTGATGAGCCGAGTCCTGATAAATTCCTGTCTTCTTCCCTGCACGCTAAGGCTTAACCCGTGCGCAACTCCCCAAGATCCGACGGCTGACGGGATTTCACTGGTTTCCTCTGTGAACCCTGACCGTTGATTTCTCCCCCTTGAGGATTTCTTGAGAAGACTGAATGTTCTTTCTCAGAATTTGTTCTCCAACGTCTGCGCTAGCAAACCTTGCTCGAACCTTCTTCGACACAACCTCCTGTGATATTTTTCGATGATATCACAAAGGCACTAAACCTCCTAAGCTTTGTTGCTCTGATTCTTTTAGAGATATTCACACGCACCCCTTGCGGCAATCATTCAACAACTCTGTAAACACTTCTAGTGTTCAGACTCCTTCGACCCTGCACAACTTCTGCAGCAACAGTCTTCAATCTCCTTTGCTCAGATTAACAACTGAGACTTCTTCTCTAGCCTGCGCACTCCTTGTACGGCTTTAGCAACTCTCTTCCACTTCTGGGTGAATGAGAACAAGAGTTAAACTACTGAACCCTCATCAACGCACTCCTTGTGGATGGATTCAACTGCACACCTTGCAGGAATCTCCTGGCTCAGATAGAGAAACAATTGAAACTTATTCTCTTCCTCTCCTTCAGACTTCAGTTTCGAAACATGAAATCACATGCACAGCATATACAAAGCAAATGCATAACAGAAAACAAACATTCATGAGCATAATATCAACACACAGAGAATAGACACATGACCATGGATTTGAATCAAAACTTTCTTCTATTAATTCAATATCTGTACATGGGTGTTCTCTACACAGTTCTCTGCTTGCTCTGTTCTCTTCTTGCTCCTGAATGAATAATTCTGAATAATAATACAATGTATAAGTGAGGGTGTCTATATCCGTTTTCCCTCCTTCCATCTAAAACTGTCTAATCTAGAAATAAATCCTATCTACCAGCATTAACTAGATTAAATGCCTCCTTATCTACTTCAGACAAGAGCGTATGGCTCGAGGTCTGATTCAACATACAAAAGGTGCTTTTTTATAAATGGTGCATTTATACATTGGCGCATCATCTTGAATGAAATTTCAAAAAGTTTCGGTTGGAATTGTCCAGCTGTCCGATGTCTTCCATGCTGGCTCACTTGTCTTGGGCGATGCTCCTTGATGAGTTGGCAATGGTCCTGCATCAAGAGGGGGGTAGAGTATGTATACCTTCATAGACTTTACTAGTCAAATCGTTGGGCGGAGGGAGGTCTCTTGTTCCATAAACAAGGGGGTCTCATACACCAATTTGGTGTGTTGGCTTGGTCGTGACCTTAAAAATAGATTATTATTATTATTATAATGGAGCACCAAACAAGGGAAACAACCAAAATATTTTGAAGTGAGTAGCACCAAAAGAGAGCAACAACCACAATAGTTTGAAGTGACGAAAACCAAAAGAGGGCAACCGTCAAAATGGTTTTGGAGTGAGCCGAGTGAGATGAATTTTCGATTAGCATCGAGAACGATCAGTGTCTTAATTTGTGTGAAATATTATTTCAAAATATTTAACTGTAGTACTATGTTATCCCAAATGCCCATGCTTCTTGAGTTCAAATCCCTTTTATAACGAAATGGAAGGTAGATTGTTTAGAATACGCTTAAGGGAGTCTCGTTTATAAGGGGGAATGAGGTAAGGGATTCTCGTTTATAAGGGAATGGAAGGTAAGGGAGTCTCGTTTATAATGGAATGTAATGGAAGGGAGTCCTCTTTATAAGGAAATGGAATGGAATGTAGATTGTTTAGAGTATGTTTATTCTTATCTTTTTTATAATAGAATTATAAGGGAATGTGATGCAGGTGGATATTGGTGGCCACCCATATATTTCAACTGGTTTTTTGTGTCTATTTTGATTTAGCACGTTTTTGTGTACTAGTTTATAATTGTGAGGTCTACACTTCTGGGATTGTTTGAATTCTCACACATTCTCCAAGTTGATATGGGTGGCCTCTCACCTAATCCAACTAGTTTATTTTGTATGTTTTCATGTCAGCACATCTTCCAGGGCTTATTTGGGGCCATAAACGTTGTTTTTTTTACTCTCCATAGTCAAACTGTTGACAGAGTCATAGCTTGATGGCGGAATGTGTATCTCTCTAAAAGACCTTTCCAACGGGCTATCACGTGCATAAAAAGGAGGTCATATGCAAAAGTTACGACCATAGGGCCCACATGACTTTTGGTGTTTCACCTTCTATGGTTAGGTTTTTGGATGTCTAGGGTTTTGGCATTCATGATTAATATGAAAAGGACCTCTAGAGCCTCATTGTAATCCATTATGCTCAAACAGATGCGCGTAGCAGCCACATCTCTATCAGTGTTTCATGGAAACCTGCACAAGAGATCTAGCTAAAGCAAATACAAACAAAGCTTATCAAGAAAGGAAGAGAGATTCAATATGGAAGAATGAGAAAATATATTCACACTACTCCAATGAGTTGATGATTGATACATAAATCATAATCAATATGATACAATGAATGAGTGGAATACACTCATATATTGTTAGAATATAGAATATGGTGTGCTCGTTTTACCATTGACGATACCCTCGTCACCCAACCATAGGCCGAAGCCTCCCTCCGAGCACCTTAACCTTGACTGAGAATTCCTCCGGAAGAACACCCTAGGCTAGATAGCCAAACAAAGGACAATGCATCTCTCTCCAAGGATAGCGCAACACAAGAAACTAATCAGATAGTTTCAAACCCTAGCCAAGAGATATCCAAGCCAATACTGAAACTAGCTGCTACTGCAGCTGCACTTGCAACCCTCTTCCAAACCTGTGCACCAGATTGCAACTGCAGTGCGCACCAACTGGGAAACTACTGCATAGAACTGGCTCTGTCTGCAACTGCTGAGATGCTACAAATGAGAACTGGTACCCTGTATTTATAGTAATCCTGCCAGTTTGCTTGGGCCGATTTCTCCTTCTGGGTATGTGTCTGTTGAGTATATTATTATTATTTCTGATCGACTTCTTCTCTTGGAGGCTAATAGCCTAATATAAATTATATTCTTGAGCCGACAAGGCTTCTAGGGTTATTATCCAATTCATTAGGGTTTCTCTTGCTTCCCAAAGTCTTCTATTCTCATCAGGTTCACGTGTAGAGGTAAATACCTCCCGTAACTACCATAATATTAACACTCCCTCCTAGCTAGAGAGGTATTTACAGGTAATGGACTTGAGCACAAAACATACCATTTACTCGGTAGCATCAATATAGTCATCTAGACTACTTCATGACTATATCATGAGCATCACCATCACTATCAGCTGCATCATCTCTCGAAACCATACTTCATCTGAGTAATATGATGCTGGATAAGTCACTCTTACCATAGAGTGATACAAAAGGAGTAAAAGCTCTGAACTGTTTTCCGTCTGGAAAATCTTTGTTCATCATTCATCTGAATGATAATCATCTCCAATAAACTGTTGATAGTCTTCAAGGAAATTAGAACAATGATAGAACACAACTGTGTCTTATTCATAGTAGTACACAACTACAATCCAGTGGTTAAATACCACATCAAGTAACACACAAGTACTTGATCAACAACGTATAGTTGTGAACAGTGAAACATATTCACCACAGTGGTCCTCATCTACTGTCATATAGTCTTCATAACAAACATCCGAGAGCATCCTGCATAGAAACAACGTTATGATAAAAAACTATATCATCTGGGCCAATCTTTCACTCACGTCTGTGAAATATGAAAGAATGTCTGCCACCACAGTAGTCTTCATTTGCATAAAAACAATGTTATGATAAAAACTGAATCATCTGGGCCAATCTTTCACTCACGTCTGTGAGATCTGAAAGAGTGTTTGCCCTCAGTATAAAATATCAACAATAATCATCTGGGCCAATCTTTCACTCACGTCTGTGAGATCTGAAAGAATGTCTTCCCTCAATATAGAATATCAACAATGGGCTATCTGCCCCATTCTTNCTGGACCATTTCCCACCCTGGGCCATTCTTCCGACACTAAAAAAAGTGTAACCTGGAGAGAATGAGTCTGCCCTCGAGAAATGTTTGGACCATTCCTTACCCTGGGCCATTCCTCCGACACTAAACAAAGTGTAACCTGGAGGGAATGAGTCTTCCCTAAGGGATGACAGTCCTGGACTATTCCCCACCCTGGGCCATTCTTCTGACACTAAACAAAGTGTAACCTATAGAGAATGAGTCTACCCTCGAGGAATAACTATCCCTGATTGCTGAGCTTGGACCACTCCCCACCCTGGGCCATTCTTCCGACACTAAACAAAGTGTAATCTAGATAGAATGAGTTTGCCTTGGAGGAATAACTATCTGGA
>JASDQU010103985.1:13612-28108 GCA_032191745.1 Picea mariana | reverse complement strand
CCCCCCCCCTCAAAAGATAATGTATCAAAAGAATAAAATAATAGTTGTTAGACAATTGTGTTCTTCACTGCAAGACGATCTTGCAAAGTCTGAAACTTCTACTCATTGAAAGTCTTTGTGAAGATGTAGAAATATTTATGGATCTGATGAAGTCCTTTGGCAACCTGTCAGGTCTTGTACTTATTGATCCTATGGATCCATCTGCACCTGAAAATATTCATTTCTCTTGGACGTGGAACCATATTCTAAGTCTGGTTTTGTAGGAGTGAGTCATACTCCTTCTACATGGTTGCTTTCCATAATGGATTTACCACAACCCTATTGTAGTTCTATGGATCAATAGCTTGAACCATATAGCAATGCATGGGCATCACAGGTTCTGAAGCTGAAAGTACATGAGAAGGATCCTCATGCTGAGATCGAGTCATCCTCGAATCCAATGGATTCCCTGCAAGGTTGCATGTTGTCTGAAGTGTGGTCTGTGTCTTCTTGGGCATCTGTTGAAGCTTCAGCGCTGGCTTATTATCTGACTGTACTACCTGCTTATTTGCATGTACAAAATATGAGTATATGGAATCATCTCTGATGTCTAATACTGATGGAAGAACAAGAGTATATGCATGTTGCACTGGAGGTGCATGCAAAGCACTCTCCTTATGTGTAAGTAGAATAGAGGAGTCGTCATTAGAAAACTTAGTGAATTTATACAACCTTGACTTGTGATCCACCTCACCAATTGCGATGATGGAATTTTCATGCATGTCAATTATTGAAACTGAATCTGATGTAAATTCAACATTTTTACCTTTCTGAGTGATCTGATAAACTGAGAGAAGATTCACAGAAAGATTTGGAACATGTAAAACATTCTCAAAATTGTCATTGTGGAGTTCCACTCTCCCTTCTCCTGCTACTCCTATTGGAGTATCATCCCCATGAGAATAGGGGGTCTTCAGCATGGACTCAAGGAAGATAAATCTTTCTCTTTCGCTGCCATATGATGGGATGCACCAGAATCTATAATCCATATATCATATGAGGAATTAATTGCAACTAGAGCTTGATGATTACCTTTCTTAGGAGCAAGATCTTCTTCCTTCCGCTTCTTGACTCCCTCTGGAATGAAGTTTCGAAGGTTTTTCTGTTGAAGTGCATGTGCCATAATATCTATATGTTTCTTCATGCATGTGGATTCTTCATGATTCGGTTTATTGCAGTAAGTGAATTATTTTCCCTTCTTCTTCTTCTTTGAATCTGAAGAGTCTTTGGAACCTGAAGAATCGTTGAAGGGTTTGGAATATCCCTCCTTCCCGTTCTGTTTGGATGACCCTTTTCCATCATGCATGGTGAGTTCATGTGCTTTGGGATCTTTCATGAGGCCCATCTGTATGAGTTTTTTCTACTCTTKTGTAAGAGACTCAATGCACTGAGCMAATGTAGGMATTTTCCAATTTGTTCCAAAAAGACATCTGCCATAATGGAAATTTGAGACATATACAGTGTATTATGGTCCTAGCTTGGCCAATACTGTTAGAATAAGTTGTTTCTCTTATATAGACTTATCAATACCACATTCACCCAAGCTCAATAGCAAAGATTTAAATTTAGTAAAAAAATCTTGTATATTATCAAAAAATTTAGGGTCTAAGGTATTCAAGTCTACCTTAAGCATATGACCCCGCATCTCATCCTAATTTCCAAAGAGTCCTTCCAGGGTGGTCCAAATCTTGTTTGGAGTCTTGCATGTAGCAACATGAAACCATAGATCAATGGAGATTAACTCAAGAAGTAGTCATGTGGCCTCATCCTTATGGTTCGCCCATCTCATCTTCTCAATTGCTGATGTAGGTTATGTTTTTGTCGCCATCCTCAAATTATGCAGTTCTTTTCTTTTGAGTTGGAATGTCGCCTTGGGATTCCAATCAAAGTAATTGTATGGTGTGAGGATTACCACCAAGTTTGACTGTATAATAGTTTCTATATCCATCTCTCCCACTATTTCTAATAACCCCTAAAAATTTACTCTCAATTTGCAAGTGAAAAATTAAGAAATCATGGCAGAAAGGGCACTTTAAGTGAAAATTTGTATCAATTTCAAGATATGATATTGCGGCTTACTTTATGAGAAAAAAGTGAGGAATCTTTCCAAACTGTTGAAATCCCACTTCCAAAATGGGTCAATTTACTTCTCATGAAAATCGTTTCCTCAAACACTTAATATTTTTGGGAGCAATCACTGTAGAAAGGTACGGCCACAGATTCGTATCAATTTCAGGAGGCTATCTTTTGGCTTAGTTTCTAAGAAAACGGTGATGAATCTCGCCAAACGATTGAAAACCCACTTCCAAAATTGTCCGATTTACTTTCCACGCAAGATGTTTCCTCAAAAACATAATATTTTGGGAGGAATAACTGTTGAAAGGTACGACCACGTATTTAGCTCGCCGAAACCCCAATTTTCATTATTCTTTGGCTTGTCTCACTTGATCCAAGCAACATAGCTCTGATACTATGTCAGTGTTTCATGAAAACCTGGACAATAGATCTAGATAAAGCAAATACAAACAAAGATTATCAAGAAAGGAAGAGAGATTCAATATGGAAGAATGAGAAAATATATTCACACTACTCCAATGAGTTGATGATTGATACATAAATCATGGTCAATATGAGACAATGAATGAGTGGAATACACTCATATATAGGGAAAAAAATTCCATAATTAAGAAAAGAAATCAAGGAGTTAGCTTTCCTTAGGAGTGCATGCATGCATAATAGTGATGATAAAAATAGAAATTCTAAAATAGAACTAGTCAGTTAACTCCCACTGAACTAGTGTGTTGAAAATATAAATTTCTCCAACAATCTCTGCTCAGAGATAGCTACCATTATTCGAACAAGTTTAAGTTCTGCAGTTTTACAATTTCAACCTATTTCATTATTTAATAGAAGATATTGTTCACTGGATATTTGTGGTATTCTTCCTATCTATGTGTTTATTGTATTCAGTTTATTAATCAGTTCGTTCCGCTCCTAAATCCGGATCAGAATGAATGAAAGGTAGATTGTTTAGACTACGCTTAAGAGAATATTTTTTTTATAGAAATTTTTTCCTCATCCCATGCAACTTGTTTGGATGGCCTTTCTATTTCCCTACGCAGAATTGAAGTCCCATTTTTTACCTTCCAGAGGAAAAAAACACATTTTCCACATATACATGCCCTACTAGTTAGACAACAAGCGTATACGTAGGTTGATTAATTGTCCATAAAATTATTCCACGCCATTGAAATCTCTTTTGTCCAATTGGTTTACAATTGTCATACATACTGATTCCCTCCCATAACTTTAGTAGCTCGTCGATAAGAGGCTCAATATACACATTCATATCTTTAACTTGGTACTTACCTAATTGTTTGAAATTATATGAAATTACTACCATGGTATGTATATATACGTAAATAAATAAATAAAATATATTATGCAAAAAAATAGAAAAATGAAAAATTGACATTCGAAAAATTAATGTAAACAAATACCTGGAACAATCATTCATCTTTAAACCCTACGTAGAGAAGTTCATTCATTCATCTTTATACTCAAAGATCACTCACAGACCCACTCTATATATCGACCCATGAGATTTCGTATTTAAATAATGATTTTGTACTAATATTTTTTATGGAGAAAAAGAGTACTTAGTTGAGAGTCAAAAACAAAAACAAGAAATAAATGATATTGAAGCTTGTGTGATTAATCAAGTACTTCTTTATCGACATTATTGCATTCCCTTGCAGTACTGGAAACGGGGACACCGTGTGTCTCGATCATATTTTAAAGGAAACACCTAAAATACATTGTACTATGGATAGTGTACATGGTGACAAACAATAACCTGTGAATGGGGCCAACTTTGAAATTCTTTCAAAATGTTTCTGTATGCACTGAAATTTGACATGGATAGACTTTTCACATGTCTTGACGATATGGAAGGGCTTCCAGACTCAAATATTATTCACACACCCACTCTATATATTGATCCATATCGTCCTCATTTCTTTTTAATTTTCTCGGTCAAATATTAAAGGAAAAAGTTATTAAAAGACATTGTACTAGGGATAGAGTACATGTTGGGCAACAATGACCTGTGAATGGGGACAACATTGAAATTTTTTCAAAATGTTTCTGTATGCAACGAAATTTGACATGGACAAACTGTTTGTATGCCTTGACAATATCATAGGGTTTCCAGACTCAAAGATCACTCACACACCCACTCTTTATATTCATCGTCTGTGTCATTCAAAACCAACATCATTCCAATTAGGTCCATGATTTTGGTCATGGGGAGAAGAAGGCGATAGATGATATTTCGTATTTAAATAATGATTTCATACTAATTATATTGTTTATGGAGAAAAAGAGTTTTTAGATGAGATAAAAAAACAAAGACATAAAATAACTTGAAGCTTGTGCAACCAATCAAGTACTTATTTATCAATGTTATTGCATGCCCTTGTAGTACTAGTAGATGCAGGGACATGCATCTCAGTCGTATTTTAAAGGAAACATTTAAAAAAAATGGACTAGGTCTAGATGAGTACATTATGGGAAATAGTAACGTATGAATGGAGATAACGTTGAAATTATTTCAAAATGTTTATGTATGCACTGAAAATTTACATGGATATACTGTTCGCATTCCTTGACGACATGGAAGAGTTTATAGAATCAAATATTACTCACACACCCACTCTATATATCGACCCAGCTCATCCTCATTTCGTTTTAATTTTCTTGGTCGAATTTTAAAGGAAACGACTATTAAAATACATTGTACTAGGGATAGAGTACATGATGGGAAACAATGGGGCCAACACTGAATTTTTTTCAAAATGTTTCTATATGCACCAAAATTTGACATGGATAGACTATTTGTATGCCTTGACGATATGAGATGGTTTCCAGACTCAAATATCACTCACACACCCAATATTTATATTCATCGTATGTGTCGTTCAAAACCAACATTATGCCAATTAGGCCCATAATTTTGGTCATGGAAAGAATAAGGAAATATATGAGATTTTGTATTTAAATAATGATTTTGTACTAATATTTTTTATGGAGAAAAGGAGTACTTAGATGAGAGCAAAAAAAAAGACAAGAAATAACTGATATTGAAGCTTGTGCGATTGATCAAGTTCTTCTTTATCAATGTTATTGCATGCCCTTGCAGTACTAGTAGATGTGGGAACGTGCATCTTGGTCGTGTTTTAAAGGAAACAACTAAAAGACATTGTATTAGGGCTAGATTAGTACATGATGGGAAACATTAACCTGTGAATGGGGCCAATGTTGAAATTATTTAAAAATGTTTCTGTATGCACTGAAATTTGACATGGATAGATTGTTCTCATGCCTTGATGATATGGAAGGGTTTCTAGACTCAAATATTACTCACACACCCACTCTATATATTGACCCATCTCGTTCTCGTTTCATTTTAATTTTCTCAGTCGGTCAGTATACTAATTTACCCAACCTGTAAGAAATGAATCTTATATTTTATGATTTCCATTATGTTATTTATGGTGTTAATCCATTTGGAGAGCTTCGGTCTGTTTACTCAGTGTGGCCTATTTTTGTTATCAACAATAACATTTCTCCCTAGATGTCAACATAAAGGGAGGATTTCTCATACATTTGAATTTATTTATCATGATAATGATCATGGTTCTAATTTTACTATAATGTGGTAGGCTGATCGCAATAAATCAAAAGCAGCCTCAGAATAGGTAAACGAACAAATTTTTTTGAATTTCATTTAATGTGCATTTTATTTATGTTGCGATAAGTTATTTTATTTATTTACATTACTGAATTATCATTTATTTTCTTAAATATTTAGTCGGAATACCATGATGTTAATGATGATTTGCTCGGCAAAAGGGATTTGTATGAATCCCCCAACCCTATGGTTTTAATTAAAAAAAATATCAATAAAGAAAACAAGGAACTAGCTCCATTGTTAGATATTCTAGATCAAACTCTTGAGGTCGAAGAAAGGATCAGAGAATTTATAACAAGGATTAACACATATAAGGTAATAACCATAATTTCAAGTGGTTTTATTTTTGTGTCATAAGATCAATTATGAAAGCTTGATTTTTAAATTTTACATTATCTAAATGAAAAATGTTGTATTTCTTATATAGAGATTTTTGGATCCTATTAACCCCGACATGCATTGTGTCGGTTGTAGTAGCTTTGCACAGACACCACAGGGTCCCAATGCAGGACCTCGTAAACCTTTTAGGAAGCATCTATTTATATCTCCACCTTCCACACCATTAGGTGGGAGCCACAACACGCACACCCAGGAAGCTGCCACACAAGCATGCTCTAGAGGTGGTGACGGAGATGAGGTTGATGATTTGACCAACTATATGGTTGATTTTCCTAAAGAAATACGTGTGACCAGCATGAAGACCCTTAAGGGAACATTTATGGTCAACTAGGAATGGATTACATTAAAGAAAGTTAAAGTCCCAGGTAATTTTAAAAATTTTAATTGTTTCATGTTCTCTATGTAGAAAAATATAAATCATCTAAATTATTATTTTTAAATTAACAATCATATAATATTTTTGCGTGTAGGGAACAACGATTTTTATAGGTCCTTGGAGAATAAATAATTACTGATTTTTGGGCCCACCATATGGGAGAGATGGAATTCCCAGAATTCCAACCTCAAAAAAGAATTGATGGATTACCTTGAAAGCCTTTTTGGTGTAGACACATTTAATAAGACCTTGGCCATCGTTGCAGCTGGCCAATATTTAAAATATATGCGAGAAATGTATAGGAAGCACATGAAACAAAATGATAGGTATGAGCATCCTATGATGATTCTAGAGAGGGAGTAGAATGCCGTCATTGAGGACGCAAAAGAAAATAAATTGACAGATGAAGGAAAAACAATCGTTGGTCCCAGGAGGTAAATTACAATTTCAATTCAATACCTTCATTTTTTTTAGATGTAAATAAAAGTGTGGTATATATTAACATACTTGAAAATTTTAATGATAGGTTGACTGGCACTTCAAAGGAAACAAAAGCAAGGCTTTCCAAATGTGGCCAGCATAGGCTAGGCCAGGATGACTACTTGAAGTTGCAGTCATGAATTGTAAGTACCCAAATATATTATTTGTATCGCCTTCAAAATTTTAGGTAATTGCAGCCAATAAAATTAAAAATACATACTCTTATGCAATGCAGGGTGATGAGTTCAATATTGAAACCACAGAGGAAGACCTCCAGCTTGGTTACAAGTATGGCTATAAAGTTGTAGTTTAATACTAGAAAAGCTTGGGGAAGTTACCAAGAACCACTTGTAGGATAAGGTAAATAAAATTCAATCCAAATTAACCTTTATTATTAATATAATACAGTCATGTTTGATATCATCAATAAATTTAATGTGTTACAAATTTGTTTTAATGAGAGGAGAAACATTGTCAACCAACCCACTAGTATTGGAGAGCAGTGCATTGATAGCGGTTTGCAACCAGAAGATGGTTCTCCCATGCAGTCCCATTCCACTGGGTTGCAGCCCCACGATGGTGCTACGATCGAGGTACATGATGATAATATGACTGTATTTTAATCATATACTTAATAATTTCGTAGTTATACATTTTGTACTTCTATTCTTTTTTAATTATACATTTATGATTGTCCTTATTAATTTTGTGGTGTCAATGGTAGAGAATTTTGTACTTGAGGGTCGTACAGTTGAAGAGGATCACGTGGGGGAAACCATTCCAACACTGTCAACTACTGCACTAGGTAAATAATGACATTGCAGGTGTTTTTTTTAATATTACTGAACTAGTTCAATGATATTTAAAAACTGACCATTACTTGTGTAGGTGATGCCTCATCATAGTTGCCTCCATTACCCTGTGACTAGGACTTCTTTGTGTGAGAGGACACAATCACAATCATATTTTGAAGATCACCCAGAGAACGAAGCCATATATATTGATGAAATGCTTAGGAATTTTAGACCTAAGAAGAAGAGGTTGGATAAAACTAAATGATGATGTACAATATTTTAATAATTATTTATAAAATCTATTTTCTATGAAATACTTTTTTTGTCCAACCTGCCAAAATGCCATTATTTTACCAACCTTTTACTTTACTTTTCACCATATTCTGCTTTCCTGTAGCGTTAAATTAAGACCATTTTCATGATTATATATGAGTTTAGACCTATTATTTTCCAAAGAATTCATTTTAGTATTTTGAGTGAGTTTATGATTAAATATTGGAAACATAACATGTTTTCACTTATATATCAAAGTGGGATGAGTTCTAAGATGTTTACAGGTGCATTTTAATACTCCAACCAAGTCATATGATGGGATAGAATAAAGCCTCTTTTCACATCAATTACATTCTCTATTATTATATGTAAAGTGATTTAGTGTAGTGTATCGTAAGGTCTCTTCCAACAGAGTCTTATAAAACATAAATTTAATTAGAGAAGTGCTACCCTAACATTTTTACAATTCCTTAGTCAACATATAAAAATTCATAACCAGCATATAACCATTCAACATGATTAAAATTTATGAGAAGATCATAATAAATTACATATAACACAACAAAATAACGAAAATACATACCTCTAACTGATGCTACTACTGTCCTCCAACTCTGYGTGATACTCTGCCCAAAACTGTCTAACCTCCTAGCCAGCTAAGAATAGAGCCTATCCAGTTCCCTAGCTCCAGGATTCCTGGCCCCCAAGCCCAAAACTCCTAGCAATAGGTGCCTCCTGTCTCAATCCTACAACAAGATTCTCCAGCCAAAAACCAGTAATACAGTCTTCCAATCTCCCAAAAATAAAAAAATGCCCAATACAATCTCCAATATGAAAAATAATGCTCTCTCCCCCTCAAAGTCCAAAAGTTCTCCTCTCCAATGTTTTTTTCCTCCTCTTATCCTCCTTTCCCCCTCTCCCATCTACCGACTTCTCCCTTTCATTAAGACTCATTCACCTTATCCCTCCATTCAATGCCAACCACCTTATCCCCTTTCTCTTAAATGGTTCCCTCATTTGATACATTAATTTTTCATTAAATAAATTAAAATTTATTAAACTCAAATTCATTAACCAAATATTTAATCAGTTAATTAATTAATTAATTAAATAATTTACTAATATACATTAAACAATTATTAATTCATGACAATTAATTAATTAATTTACTAATATACATTAAACAATTATTAATTCAAGACAATTAATTAATTTCTTAGGGTTGTTACATACACCCACCCTTCAGGAAACTTCGTCCTGAAGTTAAAGTATTTTAAGATACAAGGAAAAAGACACAGGGTTCACACATTCATATCCAATAACCAACATTATCAGTAAGTAAGCCAAGAAAACTCATACATACTAGTGTACATGTGCAAGAAATGCATGTGTAGCTAGTACATACAAGTCTTGTGCATGTACTAATAACAATAACTATCATCTCTATATTAATTTATGTATGCATCCAATACATTCAACAAGACTATTCATTTTATAAAAGATAATAACTCAATCAAATGTTTGTGAAATCCTTTAATTACAATTATCTAGCTCAACACTGTTATTTAGACTATTGTAGTTTAGTTAAGTAATTATGAATATTCATATATACACATTTTCTTTTTAGAAGGAAAAACAATAAATTCCACCATAAGGAAAATCTCCATACACTCTCAACTATTTCTACTCATCCTTCCTCCCTAACTTACTTCCATCTTCCATTCATATCCTTCCTTTGCTGAACTATCTTGGAGTGTCAACTATATTGACCTAACTCCAAATAGAACCCGTAAGCAGAAGTGTCACTATCTTGACCAAGCTTCCCCAACAGGCAATTGACAGTCATCATCACACGTCTAGGGGAGCATGATCCAACACCATCCTCCCATGACTCCAGGTTTCATAGGATTCATGGTGTGAAATGCCTCCACCCCTCCTAACAGGACTAGGGTCCACACCCTACAATGGAATATACAGTGGCACCGTGTTGCTAGGAGTTTTGTCATTGTTTATTCGGTTTTGGGCAGTTTCACTTCCTGAAATCCTGCACTGATCCACATATCATAGCAATGTATCCAAACCAATATAATTTCACATACAAAGATTCATACCATATTGTTTATCATCTAGTGGTCATGACATCCACTTTCATCATCATTATACCTTGGCTATTTCATAGCCCAATAACCTGTAGATTAGTCTGTAACACAAACTCATACATATCTATGCATTATCATCATGTAATTGCATACAACCATAATTTCAATTCGATATCCAGTACCAACAACTTTAACATCAGAGTTTTCAATTTAGAAGTAGATCTCATTATATCCCATAATTCAATTAATGACACCCATTCATAAAATTATCATTTACATAATAGATTGCATCATATCCAACATCATTCAAATAGCATTTAAACCTTCATAGGATTCACATTCACATAGTATATCGCATCCTATCCTTCATCATCAATAACATTTTAAACATTCATAGAATTTACATTCACATAGTAGATCAGATCATACCCATCATCATCAATAACATTTAAATATTCATAAAATTTACATTCTCACAATATATCGCATCATATCCATCATTATTCAAATACACTTAAACATTCATAAAGGTTTATACGTCTTAAAAGTTCAAGTGTATCATTTAATAGTTTCACCGTGAATAGAAAATAAAGGTTTTTAGGCCTCAGGTAATCCTAGTTGTCTAAGTCAAAAGGTGGTGTTACATACACCCAACCTTCGAGAACATATTCTTGAGGTGGTCAAAAAGTGAGGGATAATCTCGTCGTAATGTCTCATCATCCTCCCAAGTAGCAGATCCTGGACTAAACTTGTCCCACTAGACCTTAACTTGGTCTACCAGATGGTTCTTGAGTTGTTGGACTCTACGGTCCAATATGCGTAACGATTCTACTGTGAGGGTTCCCGCGTCCGATACCTGCAATTCCTTCCAATTTAGTTTATGTGATTCATCAGCAACATAATGACGTAGAATAGATACATGAAAAACATTATGAGTTTTATGAAAGTGGGGTGGCAGTACGAGACGATAGGTGATGGGTCCAATTTTCTCTTGGATTTTGAACAGTCCTATAAATTGAGGTGACAACTTTGTCCCCTTCTAGAACCATATGGTACTCTTATTAGGCCTGATACGAATGAAAACCTGATCTCCCACTTTATAACTTCGATCAGTTCTGTGTGCATCCGCATAACTTTTCTCTCTATCCTGTGCTTCTTTTAGTCTCTGCCTAATCTGAATCACCTATTACTCCATCTATTGAATCAGTTCTGGCCCAACTATTACTCGGTCTTATAACCTCTCCCAACTCAATGACGTTCTACATGGCCTTCCATACAAAGCTTCGTAGGGTGGCATTCTGATGCAACTATGAAACTTGTTATTATAGGAAAACTCTACCAAAGGTAGGTACTTATCCCAATGGGTTTGATTATCCATGAAATACATCCTAAGCATGTCTTCGATGACTTGATTTAATCTCTCAATTTTCCCATCAGTTTCTGGATGATAAGTTGTGCTTAAGTTCAACTAAGTCCCCAACGCTGACTGCAAACTTGTCCAAAATCTAGAAGTGAATCTGGAGTCCCTATCTTAAATGATATTCTTAGGTATCCCATGCAAACAGATCACCTCACTCAAAAACACGCATGCCACATCAGTGACATCATAAGTGTTTCTAACCGGAATAAAATGAGCACTCTTGGTTAAATTATCAACTATCACAGGAATGATATTGTGTCTATAAGATGTGAGCGGCAACCCCACAACAAAATCCATGGAAATGACTTCCCACTTGGACATAGGAACATTATGTGGTTGTAGGAGACCTGTCGGGTGATGGTGGTTGGCTTTCACTTGTTGACATTCTAGGCATTTGGCGACAAAATGTACTACATCAGCTTCATGCCTACCTAGAAGAAGAGCTTCCTCATGTCTGCATACATTTTCTTCACACCTAGATGCACACAATAAAGTTCTCTATGGGATTCCTTCAGTATGATTCTTCGAATATCCCCACCTTCGAGGATGTACATCCTTCCTCGATATCTTAATAGTTCATTTGCTTCCAAACTATATCCTTCATACTTTGGATCTAATTTCCTCCCACTCTGGACGTTTGAAGTAACCTTTAAATACCAACTGTCTCCATGGAGTTGCATTAACACACATTCCCTCATATTGACTTTTAAGGGTACCAAGGACAAGACGCATGGCCTCCTACTCAAGGAATCCGCGACCACATTCTCTTTTCCCTTGATATATTAAATAGCAAAATCATACTCACTCATAAACTCACTCCGCCGCCTCTTCCTGGCATTAAGATCCCTTTGAGTGAAGAGGTGTTTTAAACTTTGATGGTCCATTTTGAGCTCAAAGTTTTTCCCTACTAGATAGTGCCTCCAAAGTTTCAGAGATAGCATTACATCTGCCAACTCTAAATCATGAGTAGCATAAAGTTCCTTATGTTTCTTCAAATTCCTTGACGCATAAGCTGTCACTCCTCCATCCTGCATTAGCATGGCCCCCAAACCTTTCTTCGAAGCATCCATGCAGACTGTGAAGTCCTTTTCCATATCCGACACTTGTAGAATTGGTGCACTAGTTAGTAACCTTTTAAGCTCGATGAATGCACTATCACATTCTTTTTTCCATTCATACCTGACCCCCTTGCGTTGTAAAGTGGTGATGGGTTTCACTATTTTAGGGAACCCTTTCACAAATCTACAATAATAACCTGCTAGCCCCATGATGCTTCTGACCTCATGAGCATTTTTTGGCCCTGGCCACTTCATAATGGCCTTTACCTTTTCTGGGTCCACAGAGATTCCTTCACCGGAAATGATATGCCCTAAATAGTGAATTTCTTTTTGGAAGAAGGAACACTTCGACAATTTCCCATATAATTTGTTCTCTCTAAGGTAGGACAACACCACTCATAAGTGTTCCTCATGTTCTCTTTTGTTCTTGGGATAGATGAGGATATCATCTAAAAAGTCTTGTACAAAGTGGTCTAAGTACTTCTGGAATACACCGTTCACGAGGCTCATGAATACTGTTGGTGCATTGGTCAATCCGAAAGGTACTACAATGAAAATCGTAATGCCCAAACCGAGTTCGAAAGGAATTTTTAGGAATATCGCCTTCCTTAATCCTTAACTGGTGATACTCTGATCGCAAATCAATTTTTGAGAATACCGCTGCTCCTTTCATCTGATCAAAGATATCATCTATCTGTGGCATTGGGTACCTATTTTTCATTGTAACCCGGTTCAAGTCCCTATAATCTATACACAGTCGTAAGGAACCATCCTTCTTCTTCACAAAAATTACTGGTGCACCCCAAGGTGAGACACTAGGCCTTATTATCCCTAAGTCAAGTATCTCTTTTAACTGCATCTGCAACTCACAAATTTTCGGCGTTGTCATCGTATACGGAGTCTTGGAAATTGGTTCTGCACCAGGTTTTATCTCAATAGTAAAATCAATCTCCCTCTCAGGAGGTAATACTGGCAACTCATTCGAAAAAACATCCTTAAATTCTTACAATACCGGGTACTGATCCAAGGAGGGTCATTTCCTTTCATTCACTGCTTCAACGACATAAAGTTGACACCCTTGCCTCATGCATTTATTAACCTTCATAGTTGAGATAAAGTGTAGAGACACCTTCCTTCGTACACTGTGGATCTCTGCTGGCCTTCTTTCATAGTCAACACAAAGCACCCTTTTTGTGAAACAATCTACCATAGCTCGATGGGATTCTAACCAATCCATTCCAATGATTAGTTCATATGCCCCTAGAGTAGTGAAGTATACCTTCAACCTAGTAGTACACACTCACAGGTCTACTAGATAATTATCAATGCTAGGTCCTACCACTTGTTTTTCCCCTGAAGCCACCTTGACTTGTTTAAAGTCATCGTGCTCGCAGGTTGCCAACCCACCGTTTTCTATTGCAGATGGTGAAATGAAACTATCTATAGCACCATAATCAAATAAAATTTTAACATTGATGTGATTTAGCGTACGTGATGAATCCACCACCGTGGATTGATGTTCTTCGTGGTGATTATTAACTGCTGTGTAAATCTGGTGGTTTCCACTTTCTCCTCCCATCGGGGCCTTCTCTATGCACAAATCCTTCTTTCAACTCTAGGCAGTCATGCTAGTAATGGGGTCCTCCACATCCCCAACATGTAACTTGAGATTGAACCTGCACACTGCTCTGTGACGGTCTCTGAAATGAGTTCCTTCCCTTGGAACCCCTGCCCCTACTAGCTACTCCCTAAGATGGTCATGGACCTTCCTACGTCGTTGGCGATGAATGAGATGTTGCACTCACT
>JASDQU010103984.1:204007-234614 GCA_032191745.1 Picea mariana | reverse complement strand
GGGGATGACCTCGATCAACTCTGCCTTCTGGGACATGGAGGTCTCCTAATGGTGCCACCTAGATCAATCGAATGATCTTTCTTTGGATGCTACTTCAATGGAATGCTACGAGGGACCCCTATGGTGGATGTGGATGAGAGTGTGACAAGGGTTAAAGGCGTGAACACTGTGGAGGTTATGGAGAAGAAACGGGAGCTGTGACATCAGCTAAGGAATTCCATGTGGTCTGAATAGGATATAGGAGGAAGGAGCATGGAGTGCGGGAGTACAAGAGGAGGTGACTGGGAGTGAGAGGGACACATGGCAGAAGATGAGAGGATGACGAGCTGAGGTGGTGTCATGTGGATGGAGAGAGGGATGTTGGACAGATGACAGGGGAAGAGGGAGGCGATAGGTGGAGAATAGATGGCAATGGGGAGGACGATACCAAAGGCGACACGACAGGCAAGGGACCCCACAATAATAACACACCATTCTAGACCCCCCCTCTTTCGTTAAAGACAGGATGGCAAAGGGGGGTCAGAAAGGCCTAAGCGTCGTTGATCTAGGTGCTCTGATCTTGACCTTTGAAGAGTTGCATGCTTGATTCCGGACCCCCCCCCTGATTAAAGGCAGAAAGACAAGGGGGTTTCAGAATGAAGCCTCAGCCGCTGATTTAGGTGCCCCGATTCTGACCTTTGAAGAGTTGTGCACTCGATTCTAGACCCCCCCCCCCCCTTCGCTTAAAGGTAGAATGGTGGGGGGCCTCCAGAATCCGTTCTTGACCGTAGATTTGAGTGCGCAGATCCTGGCTGCCCAGATCCACGCTCCCTTTAAGTCCAATGCGCTCGAGTTTCATCGATGGATGGACGGCTGAGATGACTTCGACGCTTTCACTATGAAAATCCTGAAAGGCCCCACCTGTGGCTCGGATCTTGTGCCGTGTGTCCTTCATATGAATGATCGAGATGGCTTTGTCATTAAAAGGGGGCTACCTCCATTCCCAGGCTTTCTTAACGTGACCCGGCGCTAGGACCGTGGGCTTGACTTTGAAGGGCGCTTATCGACATTTTGGGGTTCGGGATTTTGAGATGTAAAATGATGAGGAACCCCTCACCCTTTGAACTCTTGAACGTCGATGCGACTAGATCTCGCGCCACGTGTCCCCTGGATGGATTGCTGCTATCCTTCCCTACACACAATATGGGCACTATCCATTGTGCTAACCCCACCGTAGCTCTGCTAGCCACGATTTTCCGCCAACCACCGATCTATTCCTATGGATGGATCCTGACCACTGAAAATGTGATCTTCGCCCGCTTACTCGCTTGGAAGAGCCAAAAACGAGATTTTTTTCGTGCTGCGCTCGAACGCTTCTCACGCCACTTGTAGACCTGAATGCTCTCATGCCTCAGATGAGTAATGTTACTAACATTAGGCTCCATGGGGAATAGAGTCATCCCTATGATGCTCTAAGGAATCATTTTTCAGTTTCAATGCCTCGTTGTTGGGCTATGGAGTCATTTATTAAGCCGAAAAATAAAAATAAACAAGGAACCAAAAGGACAATATTTACAAACAAAGGAGCCATCAAAGGCTCAGACAGAACATTTCTTCAGAAAATGCCCATTTACTGGGCTATTGAAAACTTCTTCACCCTCCAAATCCTCCAGCTGCTAGGTGTTATTTGAGAAAACCTCAGAGATTTTGAAGGGCCTGATCCACAGGGCCTCAAATTTGTCATGCTTGCCCTTATTTTGTTTAGGAGCATCCCATTTCAGCACCAGGTCTCCTATCTGAAATTCTTCCTTCTTGGCCTTCTTATCGAAAACCTGCTTGATCCTTTGCTAATGGTCCTAAATTCTGTCCATTTCCTACTCCCTGGCCTGCTGGACCTCCACTAGCTGATGAATCATTCTGATCATGTCATCAGGCTCCTCCTGATGATCCTGGAGGAATTTTGCTACAGGAATGGATAAATGAGAAGGGAAAACAACCTCCGCTCCATAGACTAATTGGAAAGGAGAGACACCAATAGATCTCTTCATGGATACTCGATCGACCCATAGGGAAAAATTTAATCTTGAATGCCAAGCCTTCTTGTTGTCTTCCAACAATCTTTTGATGATCCTTATCAGGCTTTTGTTGGAGGATTTTGCTAAACCGTTTCCCTGTGGATAATACGGGGTGGAGTGAATCAGTTTGATCCTGAACTGCTCACAGAACTTGGCTAATGGCTCAGACCTGAAAGCGGCTGCGTTATTAGTGACAATCTTACTTGGGCAGCCAAACCTTGTGATGAGGTCCGCCAGGAACCCAATGATTACCTTGTGGGAAGCATTCCTGGTAGGGATAGCTTCAATCCACTTGGTAAAGAAATCTGTAGCAGTCAAGATCCATCTGTGTTGACCACTGGTTGTGGGGTGAATTTCTCCAATGAAATCTAGGCCCCACTACTGGAAAGGTCTTGAAACAACCACAGGATTTAGTGGCAAGGACTTGAGCTATTGTTTTCTTGCAAATCTTTGACATTGGATACAAGCTCTAACTCCTCTATGGACATCAACAAACAAGGTGGGCCAGTAGTACCTGACGCTGAGAATTTTGTGGGCTGTGGCCTTCCAGAAGTGGTGCCCTCCACATAGGCCACTATGAAATTCAGCCATGATCCTGTTGGCCTCTTGTGAATTCATGCATTTTAAAATCACCCCCAGGGGGTCTTTCCAGTATAAAATTTGATCGATAAGGCAATATCTGACTGCCTTGAGCTTCAGAGCTCTTGCTTTTTTTCTTTGCAGGTCGTCTGGAGGCTGCAACTCTTGCAGAAAGTATATGACATCCTTATACCAAGGACATCGAGCCAATGGGGGCTCCCTTTGAGGGTCCATGTTAGACAACCGACCCTACTAAATTCTTGAGCATTCATTGATGAAACTTATTCCCAAAGCTTGGCAATTGTCTTCAACCAACAACTTGGCTAAACCTTGACCTTTGGTCAATTTGGTAGGCTTTATTTCCAGGTCAAACTCTAGAATCTTGGCTATCCACTTACTCCTCCTCCCGTCTATGTCAGGCTGAATAAGAATGTCTTTAACATCAGCTGAGGGGACATAAGCTATAATTTTTTACTGCAGGACATTGATTCTAAATGCCTTGAGGGCCTTCACATGTGTGTAGGCTTGCTTCTCCATAGTGTCATACCTGACTTCGACATCCCTCAATGCTCGACTGAAATAAGTAATAGGCTGCTCTAGCCCAATCTCGTTTTTCTGTAATAAAATAGCAGCCACCGTGTCAGGTGAGGCAAAGGAGAAAATAAGGAAATCCTTTGAGTAGTTGGAACTAATAAGAACATGGTCTTCAATCAGGGCCTTCTTTATTTGCTCAAAGGAATGTCACAATTCAGAAGTCCACCTCACTTCATTTCCTTTCCTTAACATGGTTGTTATAAGTTTTACCTCCTCAGCAAAGTTAGGCACAAACCTCCTCAGAAAATTAATCTTACCAAGGAAGGATTGGACCTCCTTCTTGGACCTGGGGATTAATAAGGCTTGTATTGCCTCAACTCTTCTAGGGTCAATACTGAATCCTTCCGCTGATACTATTTGGCCTAGTAACTTCCCCTCCTGCATGGCAAACATAGATTTCTTGGGGTTTAATGAAATGTCAAAACTTCTGCATTTCAGGAAAACCTTCCTGAGATGACAACAGTGTTCTCTATCAGATTTTGAAAACACTGTGATGTCATCCATATAGATGACCACAAATATATCCTTTTCCCCAATGAAATCTATGTCCATGGCACGTTGAAACGTTGCCCCTGCATTCATCAATCCAAAAGGCATTTTGGCATACATGAATGTGCCCCATGGAGTGGTAAATGCCATCTTTTCCCTGTCCTCAGGTAGAACATAGACCTGATTGTAGCCAGAGAAACCATCGATCATGGACATCCTGGATGCTCTTGTTACCCTCTGCAGTATATGTTCCATCTTTAGTAAGGGGTAGTTATCCTTTCGTGAGCTCCTGTTCAGGTTTCTGAAGTCTACACAGAGTCTGATTTCTCCATTCTTTTTCCTTACTGGTACTAAGTTGGCCACCCACTCTGAATATCTTAGTGGTACAATGATCTGAGCTTGAAGCAACTTTTTCACTTCCCTATCCATAATAGGCAGCATCATAGGATTGATCTGTCTCAGCTTCTGCTTAAATAGTTTTGCCTCCCCTTTCAATGAGATTTTATGCTCAATGACAGAAGTGTCATATGTTTTGAGGTCTTCGTAGGTCCAGGTGAAAACATTAGAAAATTCCCTTAAAAGTCCAATGTATTCAGACCTCTGCTCCTCTGTCAAACTTCTTGACAATTTGACAAGCTTGGGCTCACTCTTGGTGCCAATGTTGCAATGAATAGTACCAACGTCATCCTCCAAGATTTCCCCCTTTAATGACACATCATTTCTATCAAAAATCCTTTCCAAAGGAACCAATCCCCTTGGAATGTGGTTGATGGGGAGCTGCACAATGTTACGCTCTGCAGTCTTATTCAGAAGATTACTCCCATCAATCTTTTATTCAAAGACAGAGTCTTGGTCGATATGCATCTCTGAAAATTCTTCGATAGTCTCCAAGAACTTCTTGATATCGAGATCATCCTCGAATACCTTCCAATGTTTGACATTGTCAGGTATGGAGGGCCTGTATTTTACTTCTACATCATATCTGAATTTGGGCGGAAAGGGTACCTTGAAATTGCTTGCCGACGTGGCCAAGGAATCTGCCACTGTGTTCTCCTCTCTTGGGATGAAAGAAATGTTAAATGCTGAGAAGAAACTGTCAATTAGGTCCCATACCTCATTTCTGTAACTCCTGAGTCGAGGATGCTTAGCTTGATAAGTGTTTCTGATCTGTTGGACCACCAACTCTGCATCTCCAAACATTGTTACTTCTTAAATTCCCATTTCCCTTGCGGCTCTTAATCCCAAGATAAGAGCTTCATACTCTGCCACATTGTTGGTAGCTTCAAACTCTAGTTTTCATGACAAAGATATGGTTTCCTGAGCAGGTGACACAAAAAACACCCCAGCTCCATCGCCTTCCCTGGAACAAGCTCTATCAAAGAACATTTTCCAGACGAGGGTGATGGAGGAAGGAAATTCATGGGAAGTGATGGGCTACTTTCTGAGATTTAGAAGAGGCTTGGGAGAACTAGTGAGTTGTAGTACTCTGGAACCTAAATCAGTGTCCAAGGAAAAAATGGGATGGTTGGTAGGGTTGGCATCCATTGATTATATAGGCCAGTTGGGCTTCCCTGTATAGCCTCCTATGTTCTCCTCCAAACACTGGGGTAGTGGCATATGTGAGGTCCATCTGCAAAGTTCCCCCCATTATTTTTATCCAAGATCTTGATAACAACATACCGAACTTTGGGGGGACATCAACCACTACAATATCCATGACCACACTTTTCATGGGCAACTGAAACAAGGTCATGACCAGGTCTTTGATAACTCCTAGACTTTGAACTTTTCTGGAGTCAAATGAATAGAGGTCATGATATGCTCGGGTGACTTCTATCCCTAACTCTTCCATGACAGTCTTTGGCATGAGGTTGTGAGAAGCCCCTGAATCCATCAAGCAGTTGTGCAGTACCTTGTCATGTATGTTCAAGGAAGTTTAGAAGGGAGGGGATGAGTCATTCCTGTCTTCTACCATAGGACCTAAGACAACTGCGGGCTTTTCATCTTGAAAATTGATAGAGTCTGTGGGAAGGCATGAGACCTCAGACTGCAAAATCTCAGAGAAGAGTTTCTTGAACCCTTCATGTTTAATCAATTCAGTTAGGGGCACATGGATTCTGATCTTTTGAATTTCATGCTCGAAATTAAAAGAATACGTAAGCTTAGGAATTTCTCTTATTTCGGGAACATGACTCTGGACTTTGGGAGAGAGGGGTCGAAGCTTCTTACCTCTGTGACTGTTCGCTACTTCAATAGTAGGTTTCTCTGTTCTAGTGGACTGCTCAAGAACATCAGGTGCTACAGTCTTTTTCTTGGACCTTGGATCATACCTGCCTTGGCTGCCACTAGTCTTGTCTCCCTTACTCAGTTCATTTAGATGACTGTCCATGAGAGACTCCTTGTATGATGATTGAGTGAGATGAGGAAAAGGAGGAGTATCTCCGAAGCAATGGATTTCAGGATCAAGCTCATCTGTTTCCCCTTCTTCCCCCTCGTCCACTAAATTGTTTTGAAAAGGGGCCTGAATTTTCTGGTCTTCTCTGTCTCTTCCCCTCTCTCTATGCACAGTTGGGGAATTAATATTGTTGGGCCTCCTGAAACCTCCTTTGTTTTCGGCGTTTTGAGGGCCCTTGTATGCTTGCCTCCCCTCCACCTTCATTCTCTCCATCTCTGCAGATAGAGACTTCACCATCTTGGTCAGTTCATCCACTTGAGGGTGGGGCACCGTCGGGCCAGAAGTTGAGGCTTCAGATCTTCCCTTTATTCTGTCTGCGTTGGCCTTGTTCCTCAGTCTATCAGCTGCTAATACATTGGATTCCACCTCTATGGCCTTTTATTGCATTTGAGCTAAGGAGGTGGCTCTTCTTTCTCTCAATAAAAGACAGAAATCGGGGCCAAATGCACTAGCATAAGAAATCTTGGCCGAGGCTTCTGAAGGTTTTATTTCGACAGGGATTTTGTTATACATCTTATTGAATCTTTTGAAGAAGTCAGAGACAGACTCTCCTTCCATCTTCTTCAAATACCCGAACTCTATCATGTAATGCATGAAATCCTTCCTATCTCCCCACTGTCTTAGGAAAGCACTATCCATGGCTTCGATCCCAACAATAGATCCGGGGGCCAATCCTCTAAATCATTTCCTCACCTCACCATCCAGGCTCTAGATGAAGACTCTCATCCAAACATCTTCATTTTCAATGTTGAGTTTGTCTGCGTAACTGTAGAAAGTAGTCAGGTTCTCTTCCGCAGTTACGTCCCCTTCCCCGGTGAACTTGGGCATGTATTTCAAGTAATCTCCAGTAGGGAGAGGATTCATAGGATGGGGTAGAACTAAGGGATCACATCTGGTAACGACTATGGCGTCCATTCTATTTAGAGGGGGATTAGCGTCATCCATAGGAATATTAGGTGGAGGAGAACTTTGAGGAGAAGGAGTTCGCAAAGGGGCTACTGGAAATGAGTCCCGAAGTGGAATGGGAAACAAAAGCGGATTTAAGGAGAAGGCCAATGAGCTCAAGTCAGCAGATGCTCCTCTTTCTGCAGGAGAAGTAACAGTAACAAGAGTAGGAGTGGGAAAATATTCTACGGTCCTGTGTCTATGCCAAAGTATAGCTTCAGAAGAGAGGGGAGTGACAAGGATTTCTCCTTCCAGTCCTAGACCGGGAGGGGAAAACTCAGCAGGAACACTTCCAAAATTCAGGAAACAGGAAACCTCTGAAGGAGGTCTGTTAAGAAACTGAGAAGGAGAAAATGGAGTTCCTACAGAAGGAGATGGTGGATTACCTGGTTCAGCGGTGGAAGATTCTTCTTCAGAGGTCTTTTATTTTCTGAGAACCACCTCCAGATCGGTTTTAGGTGTATATAGAGGCAACTGAGGATGGGACCACATGTTTCTACCTATGAAAGCCACAATTAATGTGGCAGGTTCACCACAGTGGAGTCGTCACAATGGAGTCGCCAGGTGCACAGTAGAAATATTCAAAGGATCTGATACCTGATGCACCTTCAGAATCAGAGGCTCAATGTCGTTCAATCCCAGGGAAAATTTTCAACTTCGTCCTCGACAACGGCGCCAGAAATGCTAGCGTCAGAAGTCACTCCTGGATTGCTTGCAGGAGCAGAGCCCAACGCCCATCAGTTTTATGTCACGATTCATTTAATGGGTTGATCGAATGGATAAAGACTCAAGAAGATATAGCTTTAACTCAGGAAATTGGGCCTGGTATGTAGAAAGCAAGGGAGGTCTTGATCCAACTTCTATCAGTAAATTGATTAAAGGGTGGTAGAGGGAAGACTTGTGAGAAGGGCGAGCAAGATTGCCTTGGGCAACAGGCCTTCAGAAGCTCGAGGATGAAAAAATTGGAAGACAAGATCCTCTTGGTCCAGAGCCTCAAGGAGCTGAAGGGTGACTCGACTAGATCCTCCAATTCCGAGTCATTCAATGCTAAGAAAATCACAGGAACCGATTGGAAACAATGCAACTATTACAATGATCCAACCTACATCATCTTGCAACAGCTACAACTCGACTGGATCCTCCAATTCCGAGTTGTTCTAACACGATAAACAAAGAGATGGAAAAGAGGATGGCATCCATAAAGTAATAAGTCTCCAATTCCATATACATTAACCAGAACGACCATCGCTTCATCAAAAATTTACAATCGGGAGCTTTGCTCAACCATCCATCCCCCCCCAAAATGGTGAAAATGCCTACATATACTCAAAAACAACAACAATAGAAAAAATGAGACACTGCATTAAAGAATTGCATCTACATGGCTTCTGACAGCCTGCCCATGCAAACTCAGAATGATCGTGTGCCTATGACAGACGCCATCATATTTCAGATTTTCCTTCTGCAGGTGAGTCGACGTGAATTAGTCCTTTGTCAGACCTTCCTTTTATGGCGGAGCTGATGTTCAACCACCAGCAACTGCCGCAATAACTGTTTTTTGGGATTGGGGATGGCCTCGGTCAACTCTGCCTTTTGGGACATGGAGGTCTCCTAATGGTGCCACCTGGATCAACCGAATGGTCTTTCTTTGGACGCTACTTTGTTGGACTGTTGCGAGGGACCCCTATGGCGTATGTGGACGAGGGTGTGACAAGGGTTAAAGGCGTGAACACTGTGGAGGTGATGGAGAAGAAATGGGAGCTGTGACATTAGCTGAGGAATTCCATGCGGTCTGAATAGGATAGAGGAGGAAGGAGCATGGAGTGCAGGAGTACAGGAGGAGGTGACTGGGAGTGAGAGGGACACATGGTAGGAGACGAGAGGACGACGAGCTGAGGCAGTGTCATGTGGATGGAGAGAGGGAAGTTGGATAGATGATAGGGGAAGAGGGAGGCGGTAGGTGGAGAACAGGTGGCAACAGGGAGGACGATACCAAAGGTGACATGACAGGCAAGGGACCCCACAATAATAACACACCATTCTGGAGCCCCCTTCTTTCGTTAAAGACATGATGGCAAAGGGGGGCCGGAAAGGCCTGAGCATCGTTGATCTAGGTGCTCCGATCCTGACCTTTGAAGAGTTGCATGCTTGATTTCGGACCCCCCCTCCCCTGATTAAAGGAAGAAAGACAAGGGGGGTTCAGAATGAAGCCTTAACCGTTGATTTAGGTGCCCCGATCCTGACCTTTGAAGAGTTGCGCACTCGATTCCGTAACCCCCCCCTCCGCTTAAAGGTAGAATGGTGGGCCCCCCCCGGAATCTGTTCCTGACCGTAGATCTGAGCGTGTAGATCCTGGCCGCCCAGATCCACGCCCCCTTTAATTCCAATGCACCCAAGTTTCATTGATGGATGGACGGTTGAGATGACTTCGGTGCTTTCACTATGAAAATCCCGAAAGGCCCCACCTATGGCTCGGATCTTGTGCTGTGTGTCCTTCAGATGAATGACTGAGATGACTTCGTCATTAAAAGGGGGCTACCTCCATTCCCGGGCTCGCTTAACGTGACCTGGCGCTAGGACGATGGGCTCGGCTTTGAAAGGCGCTTATCAACATTTTGGGGTTTGGGGTTTCGAGATGTAAAATGATGAGGAAACCCTCACCCTTTGAATTCCTAAACGCCGACGCGACTAGATCTCGCACCACGCGTCCCCTGGATGGAAGACTGCTATCCTTCCCTGCACACAATATGGGTGCTATCCATTGCGCTAATCCCAGCGCAGCTCCGCTAGCCGCGATTTTTCGCCAACCGCCGATCTGTTCCTATGGATGGATCCTGACCGCTGAAAATGTGATCTTCGCCCGCTTACTCGCTTGGAAGAGCCAAAAACGAGATTTTTTTCGTGCTGCACTCGGAAGCTTCTCATGCCACTTGTAGACTTGAACGCTCTCGTGCCTCGGACGAGTAATGTTACTAACACAATGTTATGGGCATAATGGCCCACATTTTTTTCCCTTCTATGTACTTTTTGGATTATATATTTTAACACATGTTTTCTACTTTATATACAAACATATATATATATATATATATATATATATATATATATGAGTTTTTCCATGGATAGTTATGTTTTTAAATGATGTGATGCTTTTATTTATATGCTTTATGTTCTGAATGCTTATATATGTGTAATTTGCCAATCCAACACATAATTTTATAACGAATCCATAATCGTATTAAGTTCTCTCTATATATGTATACATTCTATGAAGTCAAAATATATCTCAAGACGATGAACTCTTAGATAGAGACGTAGAAAAAATGGATTACAAATAGTGTAAACACGATTGATAATCAATTGAGATATACCTAAAGAATAAGCTTCGATTAAAAGTCCAATTACGACATGATATTCTGCAACGTTATTGGTTGTAGATCTGAGGAAAATTCCTCCTAAACTCACTAACTCGCCAGAGTGGTAGATGATCCAAGCCACATAAGATAGGTTATGGGTATGTCGACTAGCACCATCTGCAAATCCGAAATATATAGTAAAGGATGTTGATATATGGAAAAAACTCACACATGCAAAAGTAAAGAAACACCAAACCAAAAACATATGGTACAATAATGTACAAAGCACACATGTGAGATATTCTATGCATAGTACTTTTTCAGGTAAATCCCATTTTGGGGCTCACCGAGAGATAATCTATCATAATCCACTAGCTCATAGGTGCCTCTCTCTAGAACACACTTAACAATGTATGGCCCATGCCACATAGGTTCCAACTTACCTGCACCAAGTGTTTTATGATATTGGTCATAGACCATGACCAGATCTCCTTTTGCAAATGCACAAGGTTGAACAAACTTATTGTATTGAGTATTGATGAGTTTTTTATATGACTCATTGATGAGAGAAACATCACGACATGTCTCATACAACTTTGTTAGATATAAAAATTGTTCTTATTCTACATAAGTGTGTGGTAGGATCTCTACGATTAGTTTCATGGATGGAATATCACATTCAATCGATAAAATTGCTTCCAACCCATATACCAACTGGAAGGGTGTGAATCCAGTGGTAGTTTTAAATCAAGTCTGATAGGCCCAGAGTGATGAGAAAAGTTTGAAATGCCAAGAGGTTTTATTCACCCATACCATGCATTGAAGCATGATCTTAAGGAATTTTTTGATGGCTTCAACTTGTCCATTGAACCGAGGACAGTAAGGGGATGAGTTTTCATGATGAAAATCTAACTTGGTGCGCAATTCACCCATCATTTGTTTTTTGGAAATGGGATCCATAATCGGTTACAATAGTTTGGGACTCTGAAGTGAGTGATGATGTGATTGAACAAGAAAAGTGATGCAGTTTAACCATCGTTAAGAAATGTAGGCATAGACTCATCCCATTTAGTGAAATAATCGACTACGACGATAATATAACCATGCCCCATGGCTGAGGTAGGCTTACATTGCATGAAATAAATACCCCATTTGGAAAAGGGACCGTTGGTGACAATTGTATGGAGTGGATATGCGGGGGTACATTATTTCTTCTGAAATATTTGACAAAGTGGGAACTGTTTAATGAACTCAATGCGGTCTTTGAATATGGAAGGAAAACAATAACCGACATGTAAGATTTTTTGGGTTGTATCCATCCCAGAAAGATGATCGCCACAAGATCCAAGGTAAAAGTCATTTAAAACTATCTCAACCTATTCATGGGTTAAGCAACATCATATAATAATATCAATACCTCGGTGGTACAAAGTGTCCCCACTCATAAGGTAGTACTTTGAATGGTGTGTAATGCAACATCATTCATCACGTGAAATACCTAGCTGGAAGCATCAGGTCTGGAGATATAGAAGAATGTATCCATACCATGGGTTGGATGTAATAATGAGGAATAATGAATCATCTAGAAGGGAATCACTGGGCTCATTGTCCTCATCAGTATGGGGAAGATCACATATGAACTCAACAAAAACTAACAGTTTCTTTGCTTTGGATTTGGTGAACTCGAGATTGAATTCTTGAAGAATGACGATCCATTTTGAATATTTCCCCCCAAGTACTTGACGAGTCAAGATGTGGTACATGGGGTTCGAGTCGACAATAACCTTGGTAGTGCGAAGAAAAATGTAGTGTAGAAACCTTTGGACAACAATGACTGTCACCAAAGCCAACTTTTCAACATGTGAATAACGGAGCTCAGGACCTGAAAGGATCTTACTTAAATAGTAGATCACATGTTCTGCGTCGTCATCATCTTCTTTTACTAACACCATGGCGATGGTGGAAGTAGAGGTAGCCAAATAAAGGTTGTAATCTATCGCATAGTTGGGGGGATGAACAATGGTGTATTTGTTAAATCATGTTTGAGATCATCAAATGAGCATTGAGCAATTGCATCCCAGATAAAAGGGGCATCCTTTTGCAGTAATCTCATGCAGATATAACGAAGTAGCAAGTTTTTCTCCCCTTACAATCTTTGAATTTGGGTAATATTGTTGGGAGGAGGTCAAGCGAGGATAGCTTTGACTTTTAAGGGATCCACCCTAATCCCATATTTGGATACTATGAAGCTGAGGAGTCTCCATGATTCAACAACAAAAATGCATTTATGGGGGTTCAAACGTATGTTGCAATTCCTACATCTAAGAAATATTTCTCTTAGATGACCAATATGATGTTGTTGAAAATCTAAATGAGATGGAAATTCATCGAGATAAGGCTCAACAATATGCTTGATATCATGGAAAGCGTACTAAATAGTCCGTTGAAAAGTGGCTCCAACATTTTTAAGGACAAAAGGTAATATCTGATATGTGAAATTCCCCCATGGGAAGATGAAGGTTGTTTTTTGTTGATCAGTGGGTAAAATATCGATCTAGTTATAGCCAGAGAAGCCATCCATAAAAGAGAAAATGACACTTTTGATGCAATTATTGATTATTTGGTCAATGAAGGGCGTAGGGTGTTAAGTAGCTGAGTATATCTACAAATATAATCACCAAAAATACTGAATACATAATAGATCCAGAGAACAATATAGAAGAAACCAAAAATTTATTATAAGAAAACCCTTGAGGTAGGGAAACACCATACAATGGATCCTATTATGAAATGGATCCTCTCTTGTTCACTTGCCTCTTCGAGGAGGCTTCCTCCTATTGAGCTACCACTCCATATAAAAAACTTCTCTTCATATCCCATTACATTGATTTAACCCTTTTATATAGTATTACCATCACCTAAGAACATTCTAGAGGAGGAATCTTCTAGAAGCAGAACCTTCTAATAAGTACTCTTACATTTATTATATCTAACTACCATAATGGGCCTTATTTAATAATATAGTGGACCTAGTCCACCTTACATTCAATGGCCTCCACTACCTCTCTAGCTACCTAACATTCCATCCCCCTTATGAAAGCGTTGTCCTCAATGCTTGTTATGAGGGTGTACAACCATATACCAGGGTCCCATGGATAAGTGTAGACCATAGTGTTGAAGTAGACTAGAGAACTATGGTCCCATGTAGAAATGAAAGCCACCGTGTTGAAGTAGTCCAAATGCCATTGTAAACCAGGGTCCCATGTCCAAGTTCTCATGTGAACTCCACGTGGAATATTTTGGAACCCAATAACCAACTAAAAATGATGCTCCAAAGACTGACACCTATCATGTGGATCCAAATAAGAAGATCCATCCACATAGTGGGAAAAGGTTGTAGCAAAATCTGGAAGGAATAATACCACTGTAGAATATGTAGGATGGACATTGGTAATAATCACTAGCTCCCGATTTGTCACATTGATGTTCTCTACAGAAGGTGGAGTAGGGTCATAAAATAAAAGATGAAAATAGTTATCATCCCAAAAATGACATCTGTCCATATACCAATCATCACAATTGGTCTTGAAATCATATCAAACATATCTTTCTTGATTATATTCATCTATAATATGCCTTGAAATTTTGGAATCTTGAATACATTCCTCTTGAATATGTTGCATTTCAACTTTGAGCTCTTGAATATGTTTCTCTTGAATATGTTGCATTTCAACTTTGAACTCTAGATTTCTTGTCTTGATGGCTGCCATGATTTGAGAGCGAATATCCATTGGAAACACTACATATAATATACCAAAAGAAAGTTGATAAAATGATTTATCCAATGGAACTGATCTGGTAGTAATCTGAGAACCCTATGAAGAGTTGTGAACTCTATAGTCCCACTGTCGTCACGAAAACCCCACAAAATAGTTGATTTTAAATCAGTGATATCTTCACTTCCAGAGCTCCGATTTGGACGATTTGTTTTTTTTTTAAATTGGGTGAAATTGTGAGAGGAACTCAGATCTACAATTTGTTTTGGAAAATTAAGCCCCAACTGCTACAGAAATCAGAAAAAACACACGTCATGCATGGAAAAAACCCTTGAAAATAGTGTATTTTAAAACTTCAATAACTTTTCACTATATTATTAAATAAGGCCCATTGTGGTAGTTAGATATAATAAATGTAAGAGCACTTACTAGTAGGTTCTACTTATATATTTTTCCTCCTTTAGAATGATATTAGGTTGTTGGTAGCACTATATAAAGGGGTTCAAGCAATGTAATTTGATATGAAGAGAAGTATTGTATTTGGAGTTGAAGTTCATTAGGAGGTTTACCCCTCGAAGAGGAAAGTGAACAAGAGAGGATCCCTTCCATAATATGATCCATTGTATGGTGTTTCCCTACCTCAAGGGTTTTCTCATAATAAAATGTGGTTTCTTCTATATTTATCTCTGGATCTATTATGTATTCAGTATTTGTGGTGATTATATTTTTATATCTACTCAGGTGCTTAACAATTGGTATCAGAGCACTTTCCTTGGCAAGAAGTGTGGGAAATTTGTTTTACATATTTTTTTAGAGAAGAAAAAGAGGGATGTGACATTCCGGAAAATTTATGTATATTTATGTGGAAAATTTGCAGAAACGGGTTGTGTATATAAGTTCCTCTTAGAAAAACACCCAATTTAAAAAAAAAAAGAAAACAAATCACCCGAAACAAAGTCTAGGAAGTCAAGATATCGACATTTTAAAATATGCAAATTTTCAGGGTTTTTTTTGCGGACGCCGACACGATTTTTTTATTTTATTTCTGTAGCACCTGGAGACCAAATTTGAGAATTTTTTTTTATAGATATAAGTTCATATTTCAAAAATAGTTGATTTAAAAAAACAAATCACCCAAATTAGAGCTCTGGAAGTGAAGATATCGCTGATTTAAAATCAATTATTTTTGGGGTTTTTTTGTGACGCAACAAAATAGTAGAGTTCATAACTTTGCACAAGGTGTTCGGATTGCTTCCAGATAAATTATATTGGATATATTATTTTAATATTTTTCCTTTTGTACATTATATGTGGTGCTTACAATGGATATGCACTCTCAACTCATGGAAATTCTATGAAAGTTTGAAGCCCTGAAAGTCGATATGCATGACCACCTGCAAGGCGTCAAGGCTAGTCTACACGACCATGCAGAAATTTATTAGAATATTCAACGATCATTGGCTCTCCTACAAGAGGGATATCTTATGGGAGACATCAGGGATGAATATAATCAAGAAGTATATGCTTGGTATTATTTTGAGGCTGATTGTGGTGCTTGGTATATGTATAGTTCTCATTTTTTGGATGACAACCACTTTCATGTTTTATTTGATGACTCTACTCCACCTTTTGTAGAGAACATAAATGTGACAAATCATGAGCCAATTATGATTGCTAGTTTCCATCATGCATATTATACAATGGCATTATTCCTTCCATATTCAACTATGACCCTTTCCCACTATGTGGATGGATCTTCTTATTTAGATCCACATGACAGGTGTCAATCCTTGGAGCATCATTTTCAGTTGGTTATTGGTTTTCAATACCTTCTTCATGGAGTTCACACGAGCACTCAGACATGTGACCCTGGTTTACAATGGTGGTTGGACTACTTCAACATGATGGCTTTCATTTCTACATGGGACCTTGGTTCTTTATTCTACTTCAACACTATGTTCCACACTTATCCATGGGACCCTGGTATATGGTTGTACACCCTCATAAAAAGCGTTGAGGACAATGGTTTCATAAGGGGGATGGAATGTTAGGTATCTAGAGAGATAGTGGGGGGATTAGAGGGCCCATAGTGATAATAATGGAGGCCACTCAATGTAAGGTGGACTACATCCACTATATTATTAAATAAGGCCCATTATGGTAGTTAGATATAATAAATGTAAGAGGACTTATTAGAAGGTTCTACTTCTAGAAGGTTCCTCCTTTAGAATGATCTTAGGTTATTGGTAGAACTATATAAAGGGGTTAAAAAAATGTAATGGGATATGAAGAGAAGTATTGTGTTTGTATTTGAAGTTCATTAGGAGGTTTCCCAGTCAAAGAGGCAAGTGAATAGGAGAGGATCCCTTCCATAATAGGATCTATTGTATGGTGTTTCCCTACCTCAAGGGTTTTCTCATAATAAAAATGTGGTTTCTTCTATATTGCTCTTTGGATCTATTGTGTATTCAGTATTTGTGGTGATTATATTTGTAGATCTACTCAGGTACTTAACATAGGGTAATTCTATTTTGGAAAAGCCTTATTGTGATCTCTATAGTTGACACAAACATGAATTTTCCCTTGTTTCTTGGTGACCAAAACGACGTTGGAAACCCATTTGGTCAGAGGTACGGGATAAATAAAACTAGATTTTGGTAAATTTTCTACTAATGCCTTGATTGTTGCAATTTTATTCGGATGAACAGGGTGAAGTTTCTGTCTTACAGGTTTAAATCCGGGGTAATTTTTTATTTCATGCACAAAGATCGAAGGGTCAATCCATGGAATTCTTCATAGCTCTAGGTGAAAATGTCGCGAAATTATTTAAACAAGGTGGTGTAAGTTTCAATCTCTTCAGTTGAATAATTTTCACCTAGTTGTATGTTTTCCACAACACCTTTTGTAGATATGTCAACATTGATGGTTTGTGATATGTTTCCCAAATTTCCCTGGGATATTATATCTGAGTGAGTATCGAAGATTAGGGATCATCGACAATATTGGTTGGAAAGATAGATGAAGTATCTTTCTCAATTTCATCTAGACTAGGAAGAAAGGATGAGCGATGGTGGTTATCATCCCATGGTGACTCTTCAATACGAAGAATTTCCATAATAGATTCATCGGATGAAAAAATCCATAGGATATTTTGGTTGTCAGGTGAAGGAGAGGCAAATTGAATGGTGTTGTACTCTGCCTCTGTGGGACTAAGTCGCACGGTGTCACCTAGTGTATCAAAGTCTAAGGGACTATTTACGATCCATGGATTAGATGATTCAATGAATTGATGTACCATAGTCGAAATCATATTGACCATTGAGATATGTTGCGTAGTTGGATGAAAAGGTGTCGGGAAATTTCCCATGAGTGAAGAATCTTTGAGTAAACCTACCTCTACACTTTCATAATTAATATTTGAATCCCCCAAAAATGGAATATTGTTGGTTGTTTGAGTGCGAGCATCAGAGGTGCAGTAATCTAACTGATCGATGGTCACTATTTTTCCTTAATGAGAAAACAGAACACATCAAAAAAGAGAGGAAGCCACAAAAATAATAACATAAAACCAACATCTTCCAAGCAATAATTTATAATCTAGAGGAGCATCGACTACTTCCACATCGACGAAAACAATTTTTCCCCCCAATTGAATGATTAATGATTGTAACAGTCCATGAGGTCTGAAACCATGTCCATCAAATGATTTTAACACGGTAGGAGATTGATTAAGACTAGGAGATTTAAGTCCTTTCCAACAGACTAAGGACATGACACATGTTGATGCGCCCTCATCAAATATAGTGTGATGAATATGTTGGTTGTGAACAACAACAACAATTTGGAATGCAAGTTGGTGAGAGAGTCTTGATTTATAATTTTCCAGGTTAAACGTGATATTATTGGATGACTCGGAATCTATAGCTCCAATGGCTTCCAATAGATCCCTATGTTGGATAGGGAAGTGTTGTAGAACTTGGATATATGACATTGCACAAGGTGCTTGTGCCAAATCTTCAATAATTTTGTAGTTTTGGGCAACACGAGAGTTAGGATTAAAGGTTGAATTTCTGATAGTACTCTTGGGTGAATGTAAGATAGAGTCAAAATTAGGTTTCTCAATCTGGAGAGGTCTAGACGGAGGGGTAACTGAAGTGGAAGGTGGATCAATCACAGTTCCATTAGTTACACTTTCCTTACAGGGTTTTCATGTGGGTGTGTCATATGTCATAGTTCTAGTGGTCAAGTATACACCATTAAACATATAAATATGTGCCCTTGAGGAAGTATCCTTGTTAGGAGGATGAACTAGGTTTCCTCCTTGTGAAGGTGCAAGATTTTGTTCAACCTGTGACTGCTATTGTGGAAAAGGATGTGTCAAAACAGTGGGTTGAGAATTTCCTTTAAATAATTTAGATAATTATTCTCGATGGGGACAATCTCATGTGTAATGATCTTCAACACAAATGAGATAGGGAAATTTTTGTTTTTGTTGTGGTTTCTTTTCAGCAACAGGTGGTTGTACTTGTGTTTTTGTATTTTTGGTTTGATTATTATTTTTCTTAGATTTATTGTTTGTTTTCTTTTCCCCCCTGATTGTGGTGGTGAAGTTGATTGAACTACATTTACTTCATAAACTTTAGTAGGGGTGTAATTTGAGGAGATAGGAGTATGCACTACAGTCGAGTAAGTTACTAAATGATTGGTTGTCCTAGTGAACTGTGAGACAAGTTGGGTTTTGACAAAACTGATAACACGATCTGAATGAGCGGTGGAGGATGGTTTTGATGGATCGTTTGATGTATAGGGAGGATTTGGGATCAATTCATACAAAGTACCGTATTGAGAATAAACCATATCCAAATATTGGACACGAGAAATGACTTCCTCTTCTGTAACTACACCACCCATTGCTACATCGTGATCAATAGGAGGTAATAGGGATTTTGTGAACCATTCAACCAACAACTAGTTAGGAATGGTGCCTTTGATCAAGAATCGTCATCATCTCCATTCATGAATATGATCATAAATATGTACGGAGTTACTTTGACGAAGGGAGGTCAAGAGTTTTGTGGCAGTTTCGTATCTGATTGGAAACTGGAAATGGGTGAGGAAATCCATGACAAGTGAATTGAAATATTGAAAAGATTCACATTGTAACTCATTGTACCATTTTTCTTCTGAACTCGTAAGAGTACGATGGAAAATATGCAAACGAATAGAGTCATCCATTAGTGAGTTTGATGAGCACCATAGATGAAAGTTCATGATGTGGTTATTTGGGTCTTCTCCAGGTTTATCGTCAAATTTTGGAATATCAAATGGTAATTTGGATGGAATTACTGGCCAAAAAAGGGAGTGTAATATGGGATCATTTGTTAATCTTGACAGATATGATAGATCTAAAGTAGCTAAGAAAGGTAATTGTCGAATACTTTGTGGATGATACTAGTGACGCATAGGGACACCAGTAGGACTGTAAACTTGTTGTGGTGGAATTTTTTATCTAGAAGGTCCTCCCTTATACGGTTGTTGTGGATTTTGGCCAACAAAAGTAGGATTAATTTTTTGAAGAATTTGTCCTTATCACGTTTTATAGATTTTTATGGTAAAATAATTTTATCCTATAGAACTTAGGTGAATCATTTTTAGAATAGCGAATCTGTTTTTGGGAAAATCCATGGAAAATTAGCCCATGAGAAAAATTTATCCCCTAAAATCATCCATGGGGGTAGGACGTTCCTGAACTATTACTATAGCTCCCTTATGATTTTCAATCGAAGGAGTAGCAAGACTCCTAGTGTCCGAATAGTTTTCAACCTCTTCACGGTAAGTGTCTTCAGGTGAGTTAGGAGGTATGGATTCGTAGCCTTCTGGAGGAAACCCTTGAATCCTATGTGATACAAAAAGTAGGATTTATTTTTTGAGGATTTTTTCCTTGTCTTGGTATCTTAAGGACAACTAGGGTGAAAAAACAACATTCACTAAGAATCTAGAAAACCAACAAGAAAAAAAATATATTCTCCCAATGAACGTGCTAATTGGTGATGAAATACAACATTGCGAGAACAAAGTGAGAAGGGGATAGGATTGACCCAATGGATCAGTTGTGTTGGTGTCCTGATTAATAGACTTATGTCTTGGTGCAAGTTTCCTCACGGTTTTACCCGCAGGTTACCCTCCAAGGGGCCCCAGTGAGTTTGACCAATGTCTGATCCAGGTACAACAAAGCCTTCCCTTCACCATCACCTCCTGTATAGACCCTAAATATTATGGCAACTAAGGTTACCAACTCCCTGTCAATATCTGGGAGGGTACAATTGACAGTCGGGTTCGAATGTATAGGCAGGATGTTTAGTCCAAAATTCTTCAAGAGAACTGAAGAAAAGTGGACTGGTATACTCCTGAGGACCCTGAATGGATTCATAATTCATGAAGCTCCAAGACCAAATGAAAATAGTTTATTCTCAGGAAGAACCCCCAATATACGATCATTCCACTATGATTGGTTATGCCTTAGAGGGATAATCTTTATTTCTCTCCTCACGTGACCTCGTGTTTAACCCCCGTGTGAGAGGGGGATCCCAACTATGCTTATACGAAAGTTGCATTTTCTCTCCCTATCACAATATTATGTGTTTTTATTTAATGCTTTGGAGAGTTATCCTCACAACCTATTCCAAATATCTATTCCTAGTCTACTATTGGTGTAAATATCTAAAAAGAAAAGTTTCTAGTTCAATTTTAATTAGCGATTATTTTCATGGTTGTTCATTACTCAAGGGTGAATGATAGTGAAACTAATGATATTTTGAGATTAGAATCCACAATAAGGTAAAAATAATGATATGCAAATTTCCTTTCAATGAAATTTTAGCTATGGGAAGGAGAAAAGATTCTTTGGTTTCGTCACTAAAAAACACTCAAAATAAATGCAAAAACTTACGCTATTTGATCCCAAACAAGAATTCACACATTTTCCAAATTATCAAAAAGAAAAACCTTTCAATATCCAAAACCAATGCATATAAATCCTTCTTTGTTCTATTTTAGATGCAAACAATGATGTTCATATAATGCTTCATTCTTTCACTAATAATAAAATAGTTCACTATGAGGATTGAAAAGAGTATGAAGAAAAAGAGCATGCAAACAAAGATACAACGATAAACAAGAGATTGAAAGAAAAAAAAATATCAAATTGTTCAATCAAAGATCAAAAAACACCAAGAAATAAAAAAAACCATACTTTATTGTCTTCAAGCATTGAGTAAGAGATAAAATACAAATAAGTCAATAGATCTGTGTTCAACAATATTTCCTATGATTTCCTTTAATCAATCGGATAATAGAAATGAGTTGCAAAAATGGAAGCCAAATATAAGAGAGAAAGGGTCGATTTTTCAATCAAGAAAGAAAATATAGAATCAATAAAGACTAAAAATAATGAAGGACAACAATTTAATAATCAAACAAGAGCCAAGGTCAAATAGAAGAAACTTTGAGCTAAAGAGGAACATCTAAAGACTAGACCAAACAAGTAACATACTTGAAAATTTCCCTAGAAAAAGGAAATCAACGCTCTGGTAACCAAGACACCGGAGCACTATATAAATCTCTAGAAGGATATAGGGAGAATTGATCAAGAAGTCATGCCCTGGTTTGAACTACGAGGGAGGGCTAGTTCTAAAGAAAGTTTGAAAACGACTCAAAAATATCAATAACTCATGAAATTTCAATAAAAGGCGTTGTAAGAAAACTAGCAAAGACAACGAAGATGAAATCTTCAGACCAAATAAAAAAGTAGGATCTAAGGATAGGAAAAAGTATCGGATGAACCAAGGGAAGAACAACTGAAAGTTCGCTCCCCAACGAAGTCACCAATTTCTATTACAAAAATATTCCCCCGCAGACAGGTGAATTTTCCCTTGGATTACAGATCCTTATACCAAGACAAAAAATTACATTTGGTCACTACCATTCCTATAAATTCATTTTGTCCATCGAAAAAGAGAGAAGGAGGGGAAGTATGATGTACCTCGTTTATGAAATTTTTCCAAGATGCTCCAATCTGTGAGCTCAATCCAATTCTCGATGCAAATTAGTACTTGCAATGGAAAACAAGAAACAAATGACTATCTCCTACTCTAATGGATTAGACAAAATTGTTCATCTATGCAGATTAAGACAACCATAGACAAGAACATGTAAACACACACTTTAAGGAAACATGTCAAGTATATTAATGAGAAATTAGAAGTGAAAACTTACAATCTTTAGATGGTGTTGCAACAGCCTCTCCACGTCCTCCTCGTCCAACCCTTGCTCAAAATATCCACAATCAAAATAACAATGCTTTGTTGATTTCTCTCCCTTTTCACCATGGAAATGCCTCTATTTATAATCTTTGATAGGCTAAACCACCTTGAGTATTTTTGGAATTGGTATAGGATATGGCTCCATTAGTTTTGATTTCCTTCTTAGATGCATCCATGGAGTTAGATTCAAGCCAAACTAACCCAACCCATCCATATTTGTTTTTATGAAAAAGTTGGATTTCCTCCAAGATTTCCTCAACCAACACAACGCTCCCTTGAAGTGGAAAACAGAGTACTGTAGCAACCCCTTAATATATTCAAGGAGCTCTAACGCTCCCTGTATATGAGTTGGGGAGTGCTAATCTTCCAAATTGTCAAAAATATCAGAAATTCCCTAGGAAAAAAAATTGTTCCGACTGTCAAATGATGAGGCTTCTTCTTATAACATTTTTTAGGAGTTGTAGCAAGTGCTTTTATGGTGTCGTTTGAGATGAAACACTTAGGAAAAGTGAAAGTGACACTTACGAAACTTGTTATAATAAAAGTGTGATACTTATGACACTTACGACACTGTCAAAGTGAGTAATTTTGATGTGTAACAACAACTTGATAAAGTATGTTGCTATACCTGCAAATAAGAGAAGACTCATGTAATGCTAACAATCATTATGATGAAAGAATTGACATATGGTATTGAGTGCCAATGACTCTTTATCCCAATCACGGTAAAACTATGAAAAATATATAAGAGTATCAAATAATCATATGAAATAAATAGTTAAGTAAACCTATACAAGAAATTTTTTAATTATAAATGCACAACTACGCGTTTAACGATGGAATTTTTATTTATTTATGGAAAGATGATTCATTACACCACTCTGTAAGCTGGACATGAGAGGTCTTTGATATTTATCAAGGGAGATTTGTTTTAGTAATTCTAAAAGCCTAAGTCATAGTCTCAGTGTATAACAAATATTAAGGAGATTAAGCAAAATCAAGGAGAAACTGTGTGGGATTATGAACAATGGTGTACAACACACCGGTCAGAGGGGCACCATAGATATGAGTATCCTACACTTAGTAATTATATGGAAACAGGTGCAACAAATCCATTTATAATTGGACCTTATATGAAATGGTGCAAAATCTATAGGTAGTGGGGCCATGTACGACCCCACTACCCCACGTTGGAGAAATATAAGAAGACACATCACACTTTTTTCTATGAATTATGAAAGTCTATGGGATACGATGTAAACAACTGTTGATAACTCTAGTTGCTACAAGATCACACCCACAATGTATTCTGGGTACAAGAAGAGAAAAAGGGTCATGACCGTGGTGGTACCAAGAGACGCAGATATCAAGGAGGTCCTATAGGTGGATATGGATGTGGTCATGGAAAAGAATATGGAGGAGGGGGAGGTAGACCCCCCACTTGCTTTAAATATGGATAGATTCGTAATGTGTCAAGATTTTGTACAAAAGAAAGTTCTCTTTGTGGGTACTGTTACAACACCAAGCACGTTACAGAGGATTGTCGTGACTTCTTGAATAAGTTGGAATAGAAGAAATCACATTGCAATATGGCGCGTGTGGAGCCACATAGAAATCAGAAAAATTATGATGAAGTGGATGTATGGGTGATAACTATGTCTATTTAACATGAAGGCATGCCAAACAAAGTGGCGGGGTTGATTCCTATGCTATGGGTTGCGTGTTCACTAGAACACCAGTCATAATAGTGTGCATTAATTTCCAGCCACAACTATTTTGATGAAGAGGGGTAATGGAGCAAAAATAGGAACAGACTTTGAGCATGATGAAATCTTGTGTCAAGGGCTGGAGATGAAGATAAGAAAAGCGAGTCCACCCCCTACCAAATTTGAGGTTGTTTAATAGAAGAAGTTTATGCGCGATGCATAAAGGGCCATAGAAGAAGAAAGGGCGTGAGAAGAGCTATAATTATGGACACAAAGGTCACTTGAAGAGGATCAAATCCATGAGGAAGTGCAATGAACGACACATAGGTCATTGGAAGAGCCTCACACCCATGAGGAATTGTAGCATGCCACACTAAGATATTTGGAGGAATCTTGCATGCACGAAGAAATACAACGTGCGACATAAAATTCATTGGAAGAAGTGTGTAGAAAGGAGGAGTTGTGACACACTAAACAAAGGTCCATAGAATACCAAATGCATGAGGAGATGAAGTGCATGATGTGAAAATAAGCATTGTATGACTTGGTTCATCAAACAAAGATTTAAGATCAAGTAAGTAACTTCTTATGATGTTGTTTAAGATTGTTAAATGATATTGATGTTGCATGAAATTTGATGCAGATGTTAGCTACCTTTATGGGGGAAGAATTGATAGATAGAGCTATCTCATACCCCCTACTAGAAAGAGATGTGTGCCAAGTTAGTAATTTGAAGAACATCATGAGAGAGTTCAAGATGAAAATTGAACTTGGTAGCTATGAAATGGATAGGGTCATGTTGGATTTGGGTTCAGATGTGAATATCTTGCCAAGAAGTTATGGGAAATGATGGGTAAACCAACTTTGGTCTGGTAACCCATCCAACTGTGTTTGGAAAATCAACACAGAATATATCCTATAGGTTGATTGGATCAAATTGAAGTAAACATAGAAGGGGTGAAGACGAAGGATGATTTTGAAGTCATAAAGATTATGGATGATTTTGATCCCTACCTTGCACTACGTGGAATTGATTGAGAATTTGACAACAATGTTGTTTTCAATTTGAAGAAGCGATATATGTCATTTGAAACTGAAACCTAGTGTGTGATTGCACCTTTGGAACTATATGAAGGGGACATATATAATGATCCCATGGATGAATATGCATGAATATTTGTCATTGAAAATATCTACAATATCACTGGGCACATGGAGATTATATCAATCCCACAAAGGATGGGGAACTGAGCTAGAGGAGTATGAATTCATATGCTTCTAACTCAAAGGATGCCATGGAGAGGTGCCAGAAAAATATTTTTGAAGTTTGAACAAGGATATGCACATGCATTACCAAAAAGGTGTGCAAGGAAGAGTTTTGATCCTACCAGTTTGATGGGTTTGATATGGTGGATTCACTTATTGCATGGATACAACACATTCCTAAAAACCACTGGGTATGTTCCATCGATACGGTTCTCATAGGAATACCTGTGCATTGGTAGGCCACAAATCGAGAACCTTATTGTGAATGGGAAGTCGTGGAATATTTGATGAGGGAAATATTCAGATCAGATGTAGATATCCATGGATATACATGCTCTTTTGAAAGGTGATGGATATCCAATAAGCTTCCTGAGGTGTGTAGACGATATCTGAAGGCACATAACACGCTATTGAGAAAGCACTATGTACCCTCGATCCCTTGGTTCTCTACTAGGAAAATAAGGGAGCCTCATGCCTAAAGGATGTAAATGACTACTCCATCTATGGTAACCAAAGGAACATTCACTAATTTTCCATTCCCCAACCCCATTGAGAAAGAGACGCGTTGGGTGTGAGTGCGAACAAACTAGTTAGTTAGTGGATACTACTAGAACCAACCTAGACTAGTCTAGTGCATCCATGGTAGAAATTGACAGGTTGGGCACATATGAGGAAGCATTGCAACTTGCCAGGGGTCATTGTGACCAATTAATCCAGGGTTAACTATTGCAAGGGTGCACATGAACATGTGTGATGCCCATGGAGAATAAGACTAGTTCATGTACAAAGCCATCTAAGTCATCATTATTGGGTACTTTTTAGTGAAAGAAAATATTTGTGAGAATAAAGGTCGATATGGCAGGCAGTTACACCATGTCAACTTCATTTAATTTTTGGAAAATAATATCATTAATTTCATGCACATGAGGAAAATTTTCCCAATTTAGAATAAAGAAGCAATTGATTTTAGCGGTTGGTGGAAAGCAGTTAATGCAAGTAACTGGGCCAATTTATAGTTGTATTGCTTGGTTCAATTTGGGGGTTAGTTTATGGATAACAAGATTTAAACATGTCCCTCATTCATCACCATATAAACCCTCGAAGAGAAATATTTTGAGCATCTGGCCAAATGAAGTTCAAAGCCATCATTTACCTTGCAGATTGCTTGACTCATTCCAAGACCTATGTCAAATTGCAACTATAGTTTGGAGAGATGATTTTCTCTTACTCAAACCAAGATGCAACCACAAATTTGGTTTGATGCTTTAGTCTATTGATAATGATTATTTTCTCTTACTCAGTTCTTATAGCCATTATTCCTTGAGATAGTTTTCTTAAGGACGAGCCAAATATTAGTGGTGGGGGATTGTTGGCACCCAAATTTTTGGGTAAATATCGGACGCGTGAAAATGAATTCATGAACACCTATTCCAGTTTTATGCATTCTCAAGCAGATGCGTGAGGAGTAATAGAAATCATGTGTGTCAGATCAAGTTTTTTTAATGCATTCTAGTTCAAGTTCTTCCAAGTTGCATTGGTCCAATTTTTGTGATGTGTGCCAAAAATCAAGAAGACACCACATGCATGCTAAAATCAAGAAAAGAATATTCGAGAAATATTCTTGAATAGTTACTATGGACAACATGAAGGATCATGGATCAACAAATAGATGAACTGTAAAGGATGTTGATATTTCCACGATTCCAAAGAGGTAATGTGGAATGCATGCAAGTGACATAAGTGTATAGGACATGCAATCATTTGAATGAGTGGAGTAGAACTGAAAGCGACTAGTGTTAGAGTGGAGAAGGATACAAATTGAAGAAAGGATGATAGAAAATATGTTTTTGATTGTTCCATGGATGAGTTAGTTAGTGGGAAAGTGTCCTTGAGATCACTCTGATCATATGCCTTGTAATGTCTTTAGTTCTAGGTTTGAATCTGTCATATATGTAGAGCCTAAAGGAATGCATATGGAACAATGTAATGTAACTATAAGGAATTCTAGGAGGAGAAGTAAGGCTCTGTTGCTATCAATGACTTAATTTCTTAATGTATTTTTGTGAATGGCAGAAGGATAATGATAATAAAGCTACAATGATTTTGGATCTACAATGTGTCAATTGGATGTGTTTTCTTATGTTATACATTGTTAACTATTAAAATAACCTACAATGATTATATGTATATCAACCTAGATGGATCTCTATGTGTTTATTCCTTCAACCCTGACATAAGACCAGATGGTCTTTGTCATCCTCATAGCATCTCAGGTGAGACCTTCTTTATCCTTGTCTGAGGATTGATATGTCGATGCTTTGGGGTTTTGCTTGGTCACTTCTGGATGAACCATAGGTCTTAACTCCCTATCTTTAATAAGGACACGCGCAAGCATAAAATGGCCCAACAATGTAGCATTTAGGAGATTGATCGACAAATCAGTAATAGTATACCTTGATCATGTAACCATATTATCTAAGGAAAGAAAGAACCATTCACATAATTTGAGGCAAATTTTTACTAGGTGCAGGAAATATGGCATTTCTTTAAATCCCCAAAAATCTATCTTCGTAGTAAAAAAAGGAAATATTTTTTGGTTTGTGGTATCCAAATTTGGAATAATGATAGAACCAAAAAGGACATAAGGGATTGCTAAAATTTCCTTTCCCCATAGTAAGAATTCTACAAAGTCCTTCCTTCGAAAAAATAATTTCATAAGGAGATTTGTTCCAAGATTTGTAGAGACTGTGAAACCAATCCAAGACAAGATAAAAAAGGGAGATGAAATTAAATGGGGTCCCAAGGAAAGGGAATCCATCATGAAATTCTAGGAAGAAATAGCCAAGGCTCCAACCTTGTTGATCCTTGATTTTGATAAAAACTTCATCCTCTACACATTCACGTATGATACTTATTTTGCAACTATCCTCACTAAAAATACCAAAGAGGAGAATGAATTATCAATATCTTTTATGGTTCATGATTACAGGGAGCAGAGCTAGACTACCCCATGGTAGAAAAATAGTCTTATGTTTCCTTCAAGGTAGTAAAACATTTCATACCTTACATGTTAAAATCTAGAACTAAGGTAATAATGCCTTACCCGACGATTAGGAATTTTCTTGTACAAAAGGACCTAGGGGAAAAAAGGGCCAACTAGATGACATCCTTACAGGCATACAATTTAGAAATTAAACTTGTGAAAATTTAAAAAGGACAAGGGCTATGCAATATCGTTATTAACACATAAGGAGGTACCAACGATGAGGAGAAACTATATGAAGAAGGGACTATTACTGAAGAACAAATATGTTATATTCATGTTACCTTATATTCTTAGAACTATGAAATGAAATATTATATAACTCATGGACATTCTCCTCACTATTTGGAACCAAGAAAAAGGAAGGCCCTTGGGCTGAAGTCTGCCAACTTCCAACTAGTTGAAAAAATTATTTTCATAAGGAACTATGATGATGTACTACTTCGGTGCATGGAAAAGGCTGACACAGATAGAGTCCTATCAGAGATGCATGATGGTCTTGGTGGAGGACATTTTAGAGGAGATATAACAACACAAAACATCCTTAGTGTAGGTTATTATTTTCCTACTATGTTAAGGGATACACATGCCTATGCTAGAATATGTGAGGTATGCCAAAAGTTAGTTGGAAGAGAAAGGAGACCAACATCATGATTGCAACCTATCAAAGTGGATTACCCATTTCAACAATGGGGTGTGTACATAATAGGATAAATAATCCCTAACTCTTCCTAGTTGCACAATTACATCTTGATATCCATTGATTATTTAACTCGTTGGATAGAAGCTATCCCAGTCAAGGTGGTAAATGAGGATCAGGTGATATCTTTCATAAACTCTCACATAATTACCAGGTTTAACATTCCTCAATATTTGTTTTTTGACAATGAAAAATACTTTTCTTCATTGAAATTAATTGAATATGCATTAGAAAATAATATCAAAATGAAGTATGTAGCGAACTATTATTCCTAGACCAGTAATGGTCTAACAAAGTCCACATACACCAATTTGATTAGAATTCTAAAAACCACCATTAACAATAACTAAATAAGTTAGCATCTAGATTTACCTAACACCCTCTGGGTTGACATGATAACACCAAAATCCTCCTTTATTAATTATCCCTTTTTCTCGGTATATGGTCAAGGAGTTATCATTCCTACTCACATGTTCTTACCCTCCTTGCAACTTCCCCAATCTGTTTAGGAAAAAATTTTCCCAATCATGCAACACTTATTAGACATCCTCCTCAAATTGGAAGAGAAAATGTAAGAATTAAAAAAAAAAAAGATAATTCATCACCAAGAACTAGTAAAAACCTTGTTTGATAAGAACTATGTCAATGTCAAATAATTTCAGGTAGGAGACATAGTCTTAATATGGGATAAGGCCAACAAAACTAAAGGGAAACATTCTAAGTTTAAAAAATTATGGATTGGCCCATATCTGATTCATGAGGTGATTGGCCTGAGGACCTTTAAATTGAAAATTTTGGAAGGGGAGATTCATTAGCTCTCTATCAATGACCAATCCCTCAAACAATATTTCTTTTGATCACCTAGGGTGATGTATACCTATACATAGTAGGATTTGTTTCAGTTGCTTGTTTTGAATTTTTATGTTATTTTGTTTTGTACAATTGTAGTATCATTTTCTCTTACTCTTTCCTGAATAATTTTTTACCCATCCACTTACCTCATCTACTTTTCAAACTCTAATCCCATTATAACTATTTTGAGTGGAACAAGATTTATTATAAGGAATGAGGATCCACCCTCTACAAGGTTGTTCTTATTGGAAGTTTAAACCATGTAAATATAGTGTACATGACTCAAGTTAGAAGGGCACCTTAGGATAAAGAAGAGAGAATTGGGTGAATGAATCTTGCGAGTCTTGTCAGAATTCTCAGGTCAAGCCTTCGATGAGAAAATAACTGAGTTAGGTGTCGATAACAGTCCTCTCATGACCGTGGTGTTACTCTCATAATAATCTTAAGTGCTTACACAAAGGTAGGGTATGA